>LBNU01012946.1:3229-14986 GCA_014162995.1 Artemisia annua | reverse complement strand
GTATGCTAAATGACTACTTGTTTTAGTTGTATGCATATATGGTATTTTCTTACTGAAAGTTGTGATTGAATTTGTTTATTTGTGATTCATGAGTGTCTATTGTGTCACCATATTCATTTGCTTGTTTGCCGAATTCATGTTTGTACACAATAGGATGTTTGCTAGATCGTGTGTACTAAGTTGAAAATTTGTGTTTGTATTGCTTATTGATTTAGATATTCTTCCTTTCATGTGTTATGTGATTGTTGTGCATAATTCACTTAGGAATGAGAATTAAGTAATACTAATTAAATATCTTGGTATATGGTCACACGTCTAAATGTGTCATTGCATCTTCAAACATGTAGTATTAGTGTAAAACGGTGTTTGGTACACATGCTTCTACAATGATGTTTAATGAACGTGTCATGCTATATGATAGAAACTCATCTTTGATTGATCATGCAAACTAACCATATCATGTTTGGACGATAACACATTGTTGTTATCAATTTTCAATGCTTAGCGTAATTTCCATTTATGGTAAGCTCATAATCCTCAGCTTGATCTATATGCTAACATGTGTTAGAATATGTGTTTTTGGTTTTAATCACTCATATCTAATTAGGTGGATATGTTCCAAGTATTATTAGGATACATGAATAGGTTTCGGGAGTCAATAAATGTCCATTGTTTAGGAGTATACTCGCTAGGGCTACAAAATCCAAACTCGCTATAGCTAGTGTCCCATACTCGCTAGACCTAGTAAAAAACTAAACTCGCTATAACTAAAAAGACACAAACTCGCTATTAAACCCTAAAATACAAACTCGCTACTAAACCCTCAAACAAAACATACTGGATTTTAAAACTTTTAACGTGATATAAATTTCATAAAAATAAATAAATAAGACTTATAAAAACTTGGTAAATAAAATGTAAAGACACTAAAATAAGCTCAAAAATAAGCAAACAAGCCACGGCTTCTTTTGGAAGCCTAGCTTATTTGTATATCTTATCACTTGAAACAAAAAACATGCAAAGTTGACAAAGAAAATAAAAGCTATAAAGAAATATTTAGAACATGTAAATAAGCTTGAAAGATTAAAGGCTTGTAAAAGAAAGCTTGTAAAGAACTCAAATAAGCTAGAAAGAAGACATGGAAATAAACTTGCATAAAAATAAAACTTACCTAATACAAAAATAAACTAAGACTATTCTAAAACTAATCCTAAAACAACTAAAAATTATAAAACCTATAAAAACCAAAAAGATTTTCTTTTCTACTTTCTTTTTCACTTTGTTTTGTTTTGATTTGTATGATCACTCGTTCCAAGTCTAACTTGAACGAGTCTTCTTCTTCTTCCACAGTGCCAACTAACCGCAGTCGTCGTAGACGGAGGCAAAGAAACGTACCCGAGTTACGTGATCTTCCTACCCCCATCACCGAGATGGCCGACCAACGCACGATGCAGGAATTGCTCCAATGTCCTACCGAAGGATTTTTCTTGTTTTCTTGGTCGATCGGCATAAATCCTAACATAGGGTCGATCGGATTTTTGATCACAAAACAAATCGTTTGGTTCTAATTTGTGTTTTCTTTTACTAGCATAACTTTAATTCGTTATAGTACATGTGTACAAGAACGTGCTACTAACACACTATTGTTAGTATCTTGGATTGAATTGTAAAAAACTGTAAGAGGCAATTCTTATAATCCATATAAACCCTAATTAGGGTTCATCTTGATTGCTAGCTTGAAATTGCAAGAGGTATGTATACTTTTAAGTTTGGTTAATTATTTACATGCTATCGATCTTTATGCTTCCACTATACTTGATGTTTATGTGTTTAATTATGTATGACATTTTATTAAATTCCAACGGTGGCATCACGAGCCTAATATAACATGTAATTAATTACCAAAACACGTAAAAAAACGAATCTTAGATTGTGTTTAATTATATATGACGAATTTTATGGTTTAAGAAAATTTGAAACTCTAAATTTAAGGGGGGGGGGGGCGATTGCCTCATAAAAAAATTGGTTTGTTTTAATTGAATTAGAAACCCTAGGATTACATGATATAATTACGTGTTAATTGTATGCGATCTTGTGACTTATTTTCAATAATTGTTATATGATATTTATGATGGAACGTGCATGTTTTGTCATGAAATTATTGTCCATATGAATTAATTGTTAAGTTTTACACATGTATTTAACTGATAAATCTCGAATTGGAGAAGATTCCAATTAAAATTAATTAATCAATTATGTGCAATATGACATACTTTTTAGCTATGGTTTACGCAATTGATTTGTCAATGCATGTGGTTCACTTGCCTTTGATTTGTCAATGCATGTGGTTCACTTGCCTTTGTAAGTGAGAGCCATAGTTAATATATGCATTATTTAATATAAAATTGATTATTAAAAGGTTTTATCGAATTAATTTGCATGTGGCTAATTGTTTACATACATTAATTGTTAAGTTATGTGCGCATTATGTAAGTGTTATTTTTTGTTATTACTTGTTTGTTTATTTTTGGTTTGACATGTTTGTAAACAAAGGGTAATTTTGAATAGAAAAATAATCCGGACTAAATAATGGTGAAATATGATTTGGTTTTGAAGAGTTAAATTTTCAATAATTTAATTGAGTGATGAGTTTTGTACCAATAGTAAGAATGGCTCACCTAATTGTGACAAACTATAAGAGGGGTTTAAGGAGGGTACGCATTAAATTGTGACCTTAAAGAAACGGGTTTTTAATAGCTTTTTGCTAACCTTTGTTTCTCCCCTCCTTTGTGTGTCAAATTGGAGCTACCTAGTACGACTATTTTTTTGTACAAAAGCATCGTAAGGGTGAATTAGCTTTAATTCCAAGCGCCACTTTGTGGTAATTATCCGAAACAGTAAGTCTTTGGACTTATGCAAAAGTACGATATAATGGACGATAATTAAAGGTAAATTCTTTGATTGGCGAACCCAATACCTCAATCTAAACTTTATTAATTTAATCTTAGCTGAATTGGTTAATAAAAAGTTTTTTTTTTATTAAAACCTATGTTATGAAGTTGTATGCATGCTTCTTCATATATAATTTTTTGATTACATACATAAAAAACTAGTACCCTTTAATTTAAGTCTATTCCATCTAATTATAAGGAACACTTGAAGTCACCATTTAGCCTAAGTGAGACCTTAGCTAGATTGTGATGACAAGGTAAATTTCATGACTACATGAGACGTACGTGAGAATTTGCAGTTTCTAAATTAGATGACTTAATTTAGTTGTTAGTGAGACCTAGGATCAAGGCATAAGATGGGGATGAAACATGTTTACAATGCAACTAGGTTTGGCAATTGTAAATCCCATGATGATCTAGAAACCGGAAATTGTTTACCAATTATTGTTTGACAATTACCTTGTTGAATACTTTCATTACTAGCATCAACTAATGTAATGGAACTACGTCAATTTGGGTTCTAGTTTTCAAGAAAATTCTCTTGTTATATGAATATTTACATGGGTATTTTATTTTCTTAGAAAAATTATACTATCGAAAATACTAATATTTGAACTTTTTTATTCGTAGAAATGGCTCAAAAAGATAACTACTTTGAGCTCTACGTTCAAAACTTTCTTTGGGGAGCAATATTTTCACGTGGGAAATGGAGCAACTGCAGTTATTGAAGCTATAGGAGTGTTTAATTTAGTTTTGCCTTCGGGCTTAGTACTGTCATTAAACAATTGTTCTTATGCACCTTCTATAATTAGAAGTGTTGTTTCCTTTTCTTTATTGTCGCAAGTAATGGAATTTATGTTTCTTTAAATGGTATTTTTTTATTTATTTTAATGCTGTTGTTGTAAATGGTGTGTTTGAGATTGACATGTTTGATAATGCATCCAATAAGAATGATTCAATGTTTAACATTAGTAAAAGAATAAAGTCAGACTTGAATTCTTCTTACCTTTGGCACTATATACTTGCTAATATAGGCAATATTCACATGGAAAAGCTACAACACGATGGGCTTAAAAAAGTATAAATGATGAATCATTTGATAAATGTGAGTCTTGTATATCTGGGAAGATGACGAAGAAACCTTTTCTTAGTAATATGGAAAGGGTGTCTGATCTATTTGGTCTAATACATATTGATGTGTGTGGACCACTTAGACATGTGTCAAGGAGATGCGCTAGCTACTTCTTAACCTTAATAGATGATTTGAGCCATTATGGTTATGTTTATTTACTTAAACATAAACATGAGGTGTTTGAAACATTTAAGGTTTTCAAAGCACAAGTAGAATTGCAACTAAGAAAGAAGATTAAAGCTCTCCTATGTGATAGAGGTGGTGAATACCTAAGCTTAGAGTTTAAAAATTACTTAGCTGAGAATGGAATTATCCAGCATCTCACATCTTCATATACTCTACAACAAAATGCTTTATCTGAGAGAAGAAATCGTACATAGCTAGACATGGTGCGATCAATGCTTAATCTTACAACTCTTCCTTTATATTTTTGGGATTATGCTTTAGAATCTACAGTTTGTATTCTAAATATGGTTCCGACAAAGAAGGTTGATAAGACACCATATGAGATATGGCATGGAAAAGCTCCTAACTTGTCTTATTTAAAGGTATGGGGTTGTGAAGCGTTTGTTAAACGTGACTCAGCAGAGATCTGTAAAGTGTATCTTTGTAGGATACCCAAAGGAAACGATAGGTTACTACTTTTACTACCCAAATTAAAAATTGTGAACCAAGTTTAATCTCGATATTGCTTAGAAGGAAAACATGAAGGACCAAACGTGTAGATTAGAAAGATTATAACTGCTAGTTAATTTTATTAGTCATTTTCTGTAAAAATTCGAAGGGTCATGATGTTTGGTTCATGCCTTGTCGAACAGATTCAATGTTTATGGGTATTTTCTTTATTGTCGCAAGTAATGGAATTTATGTTTCTTTAAATGGTATTTTTTTTATTTATTTTAATGTTGTTGTTGTAAATGGTGTGTTTGAGATTGACATGTTTGATAATGCATCCAATAAGAATGATTCAATGTTTAACATTAGTAAAAGAATAAAGTCAGACTTGAATTCTTCTTACCTTTGGCACTATATACTTGCTAATATAGGCAATACTCACATGGAAAAGCTACAACACGATGGGCTTAAAAAAGTATAAATGATGAATCATTTGATAAATGTGAGTCTTGTATATCTGGGAAGATGACGAAGAAACCTTTTCTTAGTAATATGGAAAGGGTGTCTGATCTATTTGGTCTAATACATATTGATGTGTGTGGACCACTTAGACATGTGTCAAGGAGATGCGCTAGCTACTTCTTAACCTTTACAGATGATTTCAGCCATTATGGTTATGTTTATTTACTTAAACATAAACATGAGGTGTTTGAAACATTTAAGGTTTTCAAAGCACAAGTAGAATTGCAACTAAGAAAGAAGATTAAAGCTCTCCTATCTGATAGAGGTGGTGAATACCTAAGCTTAGAGTTTAAAAATTACTTAGCTGAGAATGGAATTATCCAGCATCTCACATCTTCATATACTCTACAACAAAATGCTTTATCTGAGAGAAGAAATCGTACATAGCTAGACATGGTGCGATCAATGCCTAATCTTACAACTCTTCCTTTATATTTTTGGGATTATGCTTTAGAATCTACAGTTCGTATTCTAAATATGGTTCCGACAAAGAAGGTTGATAAGACACCATATGAGATATGGCATGGAAAAGCTCCTAACTTGTCTTATTTAAAGGTATGGGGTTGTGAGGCGTTTGTTAAACGTGACTCAGCAGAGATCTGTAAAGTGTATCTTTGTAGGATACCCAAAGGAAACGATGGGTTACTACTTTTACTACCCAACTTAAAAATTGTGAACCAAGTTTAATCTCGATATTGCTTAGAAGGAAAACATGAAGGACCAAACGTGTAGATTAGAAAGATTATAACTGCTAGTTAATTTTATTAGTCATTTTCTGTAAAAATTCGAAGGGTCATGATGTTTGGTTCATGCCTTGTCGAACAGATTCAATGTTTAGGGGACACAACCATTCGAACAGGCATGATGGTTGGAAGACACCCATTCGAAACATATAAGTACTTGTAAATCTATAACTTTACTTTTTGGTTAGAAGAAATAAAAAGTTATCTAGTTCATATTGTTTGCAAAATAGATTTCGACTCACACATTCATACGCACACTTTGGGACAACATTTAGTATCAGAGCCTTGTTTTGAACCTTGTTACACCCTCGTTACAAACACAGAAAACACGAACCATTTCTAGCGAGAACAAAAACCAGAAAACCCACGCTGAAACCTTTGGATTTCAGGAACATACGCAACTTTTTCCAAACCTTGTTAACGTGAGAAAAGTTGCCTAGATAACTTAGGGACACAAGAAATACGTATACAACTTTCCTAGTGTCGGATTTTGCAAACGGAAGGACACCAAATGAAGTGGTGCCCTTGTTTTCTTTTGTTGTGGTCATCTGTACGCGACAAAAAAAAAAGGAAAACAANTTAAAAATTGTGAACCAAGTTTAATCTCGATATTGCTTAGAAGGAAAACATGAAGGACCAAACGTGTAGATTAGAAAGATTATAACTGCTAGTTAATTTTATTAGTCATTTTCTGTAAAAATTCGAAGGGTCATGATGTTTGGTTCATGCCTTGTCGAACAGATTCAATGTTTAGGGGACACAACCATTCGAACAGGCATGATGGTTGGAAGACACCCATTCGAAACATATAAGTACTTGTAAATCTATAACTTTACTTTTTGGTTAGAAGAAATAAAAAGTTATCTAGTTCATATTGTTTGCAAAATAGATTTCGACTCACACATTCATACGCACACTTTGGGACAACATTTAGTATCAGAGCCTTGTTTTGAACCTTGTTACACCCTCGTTACAAACACAGAAAACACGAACCATTTCTAGCGAGAACAAAAACCAGAAAACCCACGCTGAAACCTTTGGATTTCAGGAACATACGCAACTTTTTCCAAACCTTGTTAACGTGAGAAAAGTTGCCTAGATAACTTAGGGACACAAGAAATACGTATACAACTTTCCTAGTGTCGGATTTTGCAAACGGAAGGACACCAAACGAAGTGGTGCCCTTGTTTTCTTTTGTTGTGGTCATCTGTACGCGACAAAAAAAAGGAAAACAATTGGTTGTTGGTGTATTGCACACAACAACAAAAAAGGAAACTTGTTGGTTTACTACAACGCAACAAGGGAGAAAAGAAAAGACGTCAAAAGATTTGTGTACTCTTACCGAGATACACAAGAAGGAGATAAGCGCATAAAACTTAGAAAAACGTTGCTTAGGCAGATTTTTTTTTTAAAGTATACCGGTAACAAAACAATTCAAGGATTGTTTAAAGTACGTTGGAAATACAAGAACAACAAGAAAATTTGAAGGCGAATTGATCACTCGCTGTGAAGGAATACCGAAAAGGTATTAGGGTTGTTGAGATATGGTGTGGACAAAAGAAAAGTACGAGAGTATTGTGGAAACAACGTGACGTAGGAGACAAGCAACAGCAGGAACGACAAACAAAATTCATTTTTGTTTAGACGTTGGTAAATACCGAGGAGTATTAAAAGGAGAAAAGAAAAAGCAACTTATTTGCTTTCGGTAAAACTTTTACCGAGACATTTATTGCGAGGCACTTGGAATAAAAGAAAAACAACGACAAACATTCGGTTTGATCGTGGCCAAAAAACACTAAGGGTGGATTTGGAGAATAGCCGAGACATAACAATGGTCTAGGGTATGTAGTAGAAACCAAGTCAAGAAGAAAAAGGAAGGAACAACGTGAAACTTTGGTTAGTATTTGAAAACAACATCAATACAACCGAATTAATTTGGAAGGAGGCGAGGAAAGAAAAGAACGTGGTTGATATAATTCAAAAGTATCGACACACAAGTGGGAACACAAACGAGGTCACAAAAAAATTCATTACTCGGATTTATTTCATATTTTAGATAGTATAGATATTTTACTTCATACTATTAGGAAATTCTGAGAACTATTTATTGATCCCGTATTACTAGGATTCTTGGATAACTATTTTTGTTCCCGTAGTAGTAAGATAGTAAGATATACCATATTGGTTAGAATTCCCATACAAATTAGAAAGTAAAGATTGTAAACACATACAAGATACCCGGTGACGATACGAATACCAATACCAACAATATAGTGAAACCCGTAACACCCATTGCTCAATGAAAATGCCCTAAACTTAAAACCACAAACTACACTGTTTGGGTAATACAAATTAAGGTTATATTAGAGGCACATGGTTTATGGGAGACTATAGAACCTAAGGATAACGCACAATTAGATGATAAGAAGGATAAGGCAACTATTGCCCTCCTATATCAGGCATTGACTGAAGATGTGATATTACAAGTAGCAAGTTGTAAAACTGCAAAGGAATTATGGGAATCTTTAAGGAAGAGACACGTTGGAGAAAATAGAGTGCAAGAGGCACGATTACAATCACTAATGATTAGTTTTAATGCCGTTCAAATGAAGGGGGATGAAACGGTGGATGCATTTATGAGCAAACTAAATGGTTATGCCACGAAGGCAAAAGAATTAGGAAAAACCATGATGAATCACTTTTAGTACGAAAACTATTAGACACCACACCAGATAGATTCATTCAGATAGTAGCATCCATAGAACAAACAAGTGATCTAAACGATATCACCCTAGATGAGATCACTGGAAAACTTAAGGCATTCAAGGAAAGGATAAAACTCCGAAAGGGAGGACAAGTAGAAAGCCAGGATAACTTATTATTCGCACAAGGCGAACACTCTAAATATAGGGGTAGATCAAACTACTCAAGAGGAATCTGGAAAAATAAAGGGAATAGAGATAACTCGAAGGGAGAAAATTCAACTCACAATGATAAGTCAAATAGAAATAAAGGTGAGTGGAATAAGAAGAAAGGAAAATGTTTCAATTGCGGGAAACATGGACACTTTAATAGAGACTGTAGAAGTCCAACAACAACTCAGGAACAATCAAAACTTATCTTAGAAGACGATGAACCATCACTATCAATGACTACACATGAAGAAATCTTATTGAATGAAAGACAGATACAACCCGAAAAGTATGCTACAACAGATGCTAGCATATGGTACTTAGATAATGGTGCAAGCAACCATATGACCGGAACTAAGAGTCATTTTAAGGATATTGACGAAAGCATCACTGGACGCGTTCGTTTTGGAGATGGATCGTACGTAGAGATAAGGGGTAGAGGTTCTATATTACTAGGATGTAGAAACAATGAACAAAAGATAGTTTCAGAAGTTTACTACATTCCAAACCTCAAGAGCAACATACTTAGTCTAGGACAACTTACTGAGATAGGTTGTAAAATCATCATGGATGGAAACAAGCTGACTTTGTATGATAAGAGTAAGAAGTTGTTGATGAAGGTAGAAAGATCTAAAAATCGACTTTACAGTATTAGACTACAGATAAAAGCACCTATATGTCTCTTAGCAAATGTGGATAACCAAGCATGGTTATGGCACGCTAGATTAGGTCATTTGAACTTTGACGACATCAACAAGATGACAAGAAAGGGTCTAGTGGAAGGAATACCAAGAATAAATCATGCAGGACAAATATGTGATGCATGTTTATTAGGAAAACACAGCAGAACACCATTTCCGAATCAAGCTAAATTCAGATCCAAGAAACCATTGGACTTAGTTTATGGAGATCTTTGTGGTCCCATAAGTCCAGCAACACATTCTGGAAAGAAGCTCATCTTCTTATTAGTAGATGACTGTACACGTTTCATGTAGGCTTACTTTCTAGCATCAAAAGATCAAGTATTCAACACATTTAAGGAATTTAGACAGAAGATTGAAATGGAGTTAAGGTTGAAGTTAAGAATGCTAAGAACAGATAGAGGAGGTGAATTTACATAAAATGAATTCACCAAATACTGTAAATACTGTAAGGAAAATGGAATAGCAAGACAGTTAACAGCACCATACTCACCGCAACAGAATGGAGTAGTTGAAAGAAAGAATAGGACGGTGTTATCAACTGCTAGGAGTATGATGAAAGCAATGAAGTTTGGAAAGAAGCTCATCTTCTTATTAGTAGATGACTGTACACGTTTCATGTAGGCTTACTTTCTAACATCAAAAGATCAAGCATTCAACACATTTAAGGAATTTAGATAGAAGATTGAAATGGAGTTAAGGTTGAAGTTAAGAATGCTAAGAACAGATAGAGGAGGTGAATTTACATAAAATGAATTCACCAAATACTGTAAATACTGTAAGGAAAATGGAATAGCAAGACAGTTAACAGCACCATACTCACCGCAACAGAATGGAGTAGTTGAAAGAAAGAATAGGACGGTGTTATCAACTGCTAGGAGTATGATGAAAGCAATGAAGTTACCCTTAACTTTTTGGGCGGAAGCAGTCAAGCACGCCATTTATATACTAAATAGGGTACCTATACGAGAACTAGAAGATAAAACACCGTATGAAGCACTCTACAACAAAAAACCAAATCTGGAAAACCTAAGAATATTCGGATGCACAGCTTATGCTAAGATAACAATACCTCACTTGAAGAAGTTGGATGACAGAAGCATACCGATGGTTTATTTAGGAGTAGAGGAAGGATCAAAAGCATGTAGGCTATATGATCCAGTAGGAAAGAAGAAACATGTTAGTAGGGACGTAAAGTTTATGGAAACGAAACCGTGGGATTGGGATAAAAGTGAAGAGGATACAAGTACACAAGACACATTTTGGGCTAGTTTTGTGATAGATGAAGTTGACAATGAAACTCCTACACAAGTCAACTTAGATAACAATGATAACCCGTATCCAATACCGGATTCTGGTTAGATTTAATATTTTATAGAAAAAGTGATGGTCCGGTCATCATCATTTAAATATAGTGTGTCGTGTAGGGTAAATTAGTCATTGGCGCCTTGGACTAGTTAAGCTAATATGTTTATAAGTTAAGACTTAAGTTATAAAAACCAAGTCCAAGGCCCAAGCCTCAAAGCCTTTTAGGGCATCCACAATTGTACGTATATATATCACCTCCAAACTCTCATTTGATGGTGTGCTGCTGTGTGTGGTAATGTGTGTGTTCTTTAATATATATTACTTATTCCATAGCTCACCATATACTTATACTTTCTTCAAGTCACCATCTTTCTCATATCTTTTCTACATATTATATTGTGATTTAGATTGATAAAGTTGTGTTATTATACGTATTAACAAGTGTCATTACAAACAATGATTATTAGGAGAATTTGAGTTGTGGTTTTCGTAATTTTCTTATGACTTTTCTACAACGTTTTTCTCTAAAAAGTTTCCAGATTTCTTGTTCTTTTTGTGTTTTTACACATTTTCTATCTGTGATCAGCCTTAAACTAGTGTGTCATTCAATAAACACTTACTTCATATTCAACACATTAAATAAGGGAAAGAATTTTAGTTCAAATCCCTTTAAGTTGAAAGTCAAAGCTTTAGAAAAAATCGGTGTCGTATGGTTAATTGTGTATAAGCAATTATGATTCGAATTGTAAAAAAAATAATGATTCATTAAAAATCATCAAGTTTACCAACTTCTTTGTAGTTTTGGTGTTTTTAAGCTTAGGAAGTACAAACACATCTTGGATTCTAAAAACGTGATGTTTGGTGTTGCGTTTT
>LBNU01012944.1:9112-24769 GCA_014162995.1 Artemisia annua | reverse complement strand
ATAGTGTAAAATGTAAAATCGGCCCCCTTAAAAATGAAGGAAAATTTCCCCGCCCAAAAAGCCATTTGATAAATCACCCGGGGTTCCCCCACAGTTCCCCTTCTGTCCACACAAATCTAGAAGAAAAAGAACTTGCCAACCCTGTGTTTCAAATCGAAAAAATAGTAAATTGAACTTGCCAGCTCATCCCCTCACCAATAGCAACTAATAGACAATCTCGAAAGATTCTAATAGTCTATTTCCGAGTGCAATTGATAGTTCACTTCGCCTGTAATTCTCCCTACCAGTTATCAACTCGATTCACACACCAAAAAAAAGTAAAAGTCTTTAGCCCTTATAAACGAATAGCCAATGGACCGTTAAAAAGATACTCGACAGAATCTCCTTTGTACCGTCATGCTTCCAGAGCAAACCACTAATTAAACCAGAAATCCAACGTATAAAAATGCTATCTTTAAGCTACATACTTCGTGGGCCGTTGCACACTCCAGTATGCCAGATGACCCCGATAGAAGTATCACGTAGCAAAAATAGGTGAGCAACTCAACAAAATAGCCCGCCAAGCCGAAACATGAACCGTGCCTCCCGCGAACTCTACCTCCGGACCTGATGCATCTGATGACCCATAAAAACGCGTGCGCATGCAATTGTATGTCTATCCAATCCAAGAGAAAATCAAAGAAATGAAAAGATAGCGTCTATCTCTCCCTTCTCTCACAAGATACCAGCTGGTGGTTACCATTTCATCCCCATCCTCATATCCAATCCTGCAAACCATAGATGGAAAGCGTGAATCTGATTCCCCTCGAATAGATCTACCACCTCACCTTCCCGCTTAGTCCTAAATTAACCCGGTATGATGGAAGTGACTTCCACTTGGCAATACCCCCGGATAACTTAATCTTATTGTACTGAAAAGTTTGATTACTTTGGTCGTATGGAAAAATCATCAATAAATTGCCCAACAATACTAACCTAGCTTCTACCACCTATCTGCCGAAGTTCTCTTGAGACCACTATATTGACTATAAGTTTATATTTGAGGAGTTCTAAGGAAAGCATGTCATATGAGTTCAAACCTGTTTAACACATCACACCTTTGCAGGATGTTGGTAATTAGTCGTATACAATCCACTATGAGTATTGCTGGAAAATACATTTAAGGAACAAAAGAGCATTACATTCCAAAAGAATTGAATATCCCTAATTGTCATAAAAGGACCCACCAGTTACATTGGTGGCCTATGAGTCCACCCCAGTCTGTAAGTATGTGAAAAGATTCAATCTTAGATTGCATATAGTTTCAAAATCGCCAGTACCATCATGTTTTGAGCGCATTGAAATCAATCCCTTCCTTTTTCTTCAATGTCGTAGAAACTAGAATTCCCATCTGCCCCAGATATGCCTTCTAACAATATCTAGGTAACCGAAATCATAAGGCCGACCTATGCCACTCTGATGTCAATTCTTCTAGATCATCTTCCTCTCAAAATGCTGCATAGATGTTAAGGTCTTCCTTCTAACCCTTCAAACTCTATGAACTCACCAACCTTTGTGTTGACACTTTAGCATGTATTTTCAGGTCTTATGCAATGGCACACTACAGGAGGTTTTGGCAGGGCATGGCATGGTCATAGAAGACTCTGATATTCATACAGGGACCGTTTAAATTATTTTTAAGGGCTTACTTCCACATTACTTTTAACAATGTAAATTCAATGCATTTTTGTTAAACTATTTTATTCTAAATGAATGAGATGAAACCGTTCTTTGCACTTGTGTTGTGGTACCAATTGAGTTGCACCCCAAAAACATTACTTTCCGCTGCAAACCATTTTTGGGGGTGTGACAACCGTGCTGTCTGCTTTGAGACGTTCCGGTATGAGAACATGCTTAGTTTGATGATTCTAATGATTAAATCGTTGGAAGATTCAATACTACAAGCTGGAAAGTCCTGTTAAGGAGAGTCTTCTTGATGAGACGAAAAGTGTACCCGTTTTAAGGGGTCATTTAAGCCTTAATTCGAGTAAATGTGATCAAATATTGCCCTAAATTGTTCCTTTTGTCATTTTAGGTACTTTTGAGAAGAATTCTGGAAAACATGCATATTTGGACGTTTTTGGAGCATAAAAGTGAAGAAAACGACAAAGTCTCAAAAGAAGCTGGAAATCCTACCTGACGGCGTCAGAGTCACAAGGTGACGCCGTCAGCCAACATGGACAAAGGAGTAAAATCAGATTACACTAGACGCCCTATGAAGAAAACAAGATGTTTACACCTGACGGCGTCAGGTGTTAGAGAAAGTAGGTCAGGTGTTAACTTAAAGAGTGACGGCCCAGAGCAAAATAAAGAGTGACGGCGTCAGAAGTAAATCTAGGCCATCCGAGAACCCTAATGACGGCGAGCTGACGGCGTCAGAACCCATAACTTGACGCCGTCAGAATGTAAAATCTATATATACTTTTCTATTTTTCATTCATTAGTGTGGAACATTTGGTACAAATTTGGGTAAAACCCTGACGACGAATTTGGCTGTATTTTCAAGGGTTTTTCACCCTTGAATCCTTCATGTTCAATTAAAGATAAGTCCTCACTTAAATTAATCAATATGTCTATGTGTTGGTTAATTATATCTTATGCTTGTCTTTCAATTAACATGCTAGGCTAGATTTTTCTTGTGTTTGCTTAGATCTAATGAAACCTAACTATTAATTATTGGTTGATTGGTGTGTTATTACTTTGTTGGGATGAATGTTTCATCAATGTTAGGCTTAAGAAAACTGGCAATACTCCTATATGGTAACATGCTTGAACGTCTTAAGAAACATGTAACTAAGGCATACTAGGTTATTAAGGTAGTATTTAACGCATGAGCCACTGTTTACAATCCCTATGATTATGTGTACGCATAGTTGTAGGAGGAGATAAGAGCTCATAGAATTGGGGAGATATGTATGCCACCCCATGAATTGTTAAGGAATACACCCGTCATCCACGCAAGTAATACATACACCAATTAACCGGTAAAAGATAGTTAGGGAGTAAGGAAGTCTAAGTAAACACATTTGTCTCCATATAAGTTTTCACAACCACAATAGTTTAGTTATTTTATTTTTATTGCAATTGTAGTTTTTGGGTTAGTTGACTAGCAACTAATTCCGCCCACTCCTCCAAAACCCGAGATTTTACTTGCTTTCCATAAAATACAAAAATACAAAAATAATCTTCCTTCACCTTTAGACCTTTTAGAGTAGTTTTTCTATCCTAACGAACACTATTCCCTGTGAGAGAACGATCAATCCCCCGTACTTACCACTACACTATACTACACCGACCAGGTACACTGCCTGGTAGGATTGCAAGCTTCTCAAGATCCCTTGAGAGGTAAAACCTGTTGCGTGGTCGCAATCCCACGCCCATCACTTCTTTAAAGGGGATTCTACCTGATCACAGGTCGGTCCTCACGGATCCGAAGGTTAATACAACCACATTGAGCGAATGACAAAGCCATATTCGTTCTCCAACTTTATTGCTAACTGGTTTATTTCATATTGATATAAAGATGGTGATGGTGGTACCTACTTTCAGCAGAAACATGTCAATCCATACCCCATGCTCACACTCCGAACTCGTTATCAATGAAGATCATGAAAGATGAGAGACTTACAACAACGCTTCCGCAACTCTGATGCAAAGTCTCTTGATCCAGTAAAGTGTGAGCATGCCGGTCCAATTGTCACTACATCACATGGGCGTTACTCCAAAGGATGAATTTAGAGATTAACGGTGGCTGATGGTCTCAAAGAATGCTCAAAGATCACATATGTCAACGGAACATTAATCACAAAGATCATCGCTTGAAGAATCAAAGTCTACGAGATAGGAATTTTAATTCAAGGAATAGGATGCTAGAATTCAAATTGTAATTTTCGGGGTGACCTCCCTTAGGGGGAGATTGTTAGGAATACGAATATTCCTATGAAAGACTCGGTCACCCCGATGTTCTATTAGCATTAAGATAGCTCGTAGACTTTATCATTATTATTATTAGTAGTATAGAAGTAGTTTAATATGTAAATAGTATTCATGGAGTGGGTCGGGTCTTTACCCACTATCAGCTCACTCCACAGCCCGTTTCATGGGGCACTAGTAGTATGTATAAATACCCTCTCTCACCCAAGGGAGAGGGTTGGAGCTTCTAATCATACAACATATTTCTCTTTCACTTTCTCTCTCTAGAACTCCCAACTCTCTCTCCTTCTCTCTCTAAACTTCTCCTTCTTCTTTCTTCTTAATTCGATCCACAAACACACAAACCATACTAGTTAATATTATAAGTATCATACAGGGTAGAAGAAGAACGAGTTGACGATTCGAGAAAAGAGAGGAAGAAAGGAATTGTACAAATGGAGTAGGAGATGTTTGTACATGTGCTATATACTTAGATTCATTCATTTATATCTTGTTACTCACAAGTAGAGGCGTCCCAATTCTTGTAAGCAAAAGCTTATAAATTCATGATCCGTTTGATTTATAACTTTCTTATTAAAACGAAAGAACGTCCTAGTTCATTTTAATAAGCTAATCATAAGTCATCCTTAAGTAGTATCGGCGAAAAATGGAGAGAGTTCACCACACTTAAGGAAATGTGGTACGGGAATGTTTTGAGAAAAGAGTAGTTTAGGAAACTTGATGGGATTGACGACCCATGAAGTTGGGAAAACATTGCGGAATGTACAATGTTTGTTCTAACCTGTGGGTTAGGGACCCACTAGTTAAGGAGTTTTATTGATGTTTCAGCCATGTTCGTAGCTCGGGCTTTCTAGTTCTTCAGTCACCCTGTTAGCAACTAGTTACCTGATCGTATCCCATGTTATGGCTAGAGTGACGATCGTTGATGATCTCATTCTTGCAACTTTTGCAAGGCGAGATAGCATAATATCATAGTCGAACATAATGAGGATTAAAGTTTGACATAGATATCTTACAAGATCTAACTAATAGAATCTTGTGAGATGATGAGAAGTACAAGTTATAACTCTTAGAACATTGTAGGATGATGGAGGGAGAGAGAATATAGAGTAGGGTAAAATAGAGTGAAAAATGACGAAGGAATGAAACGAAAGGATAGGAGGAAGTGGAAAAATGGGTTTGAAAGAGTAGGAAGGAGTGAAGAGATAGGAAGGAAGGCAAGGGATGAAATAGGAAAGTACGTAGGAGTAGGAAATAATGAAAGAGTGGGATTAAACGGAAGAGTAGGAGTAGGTGAGAGAATAGGATTAAACGGTAGAGTGGGAAGAAATGGGAGTATAGGATAAAATGGAAGAGTGAGAGTATAGGATACCTGAAAGAATGGTATCCTAATGAGGTTTATGATTTACTAGATTTCCTCGAAGTTTGTTTCCCTCCTAAAGGTCTCGGTATAATCCATAATGAGTCATCTAGTTTTCTATAGATAGTGATGAGGTGAAAAGTGTACCCGTTTTAGGGGGTCATTTAAGCCTTAATTCGTGTTAATATGATCAAATATTGCCCTAAATCGTTCCTTTTGTCATTTTAGGTACTTTTGAGAAGACCTCTGGAAAACACCTCATTTTGGACGTTTTTGGAGCATAAAGTGAAGAAAACGACAAAGTCTCAAAAGAATGTTGGAAAACCTTCCTGACGGCGTCAGAGTCACAAGGTGACGCTGTCAGCCAACCAAGACAAAGGAGTGGATTCTGACTATACGTGACGCCCTAAGAAGAAAATGTGAAAATAACACCTGACGGCGTCAGGTGTTAGGAGATGTAGGCCGTCAGGTGTAAAGCTAACAAGAGACGACCCAGAGCTATTTTACAAGTGACGGCGTCAGAGATGGATCTAGGTGATCCGAGAACCCTAATGGCGGCGAGCTGACGGCGTCAGAGCCTATAACCTGAGGCCGTCAGAGTGTATTTTCTATATATACTTTTCTATTTTTCATTCATTAGTGTGCAACTTTTTGGGAACAAACCCTAGACGATTTTGTCAGCTTTTTCAAGGGTTTTTCACCCTTGATTCTTCCATGTTTAATTAAAGATAAGTCTTGTTGGATCGTTATACTCTGACCAAACTATTTTATATAGCTTGTTAAAGGTTTAGCAGTCTTGGATAAATCCTAAACTACTAATAATGAAACACTGAATTACTCTGTTTAAGTATGCGGAATTTACTTAACAAAGCTAAGAAGAATAACAAAATTCAACGATTATATTAACACCTTGAATCTGCTTATCGAATACAGACTCACAAACAACCCTAATATCTCTAATATCGAACTTTAGCTTTTCTCTAAAATCGTATATCTCTAATATCGAACTTTAGCTTTTCTCTAAAATCGTATATCTCTAATATCGACCTAGGGATCCTTTTATAGGCACAAGGAAAACCCTAGTCGGTTTACAATACTTGAACGACAAGTAAACTAACTCTAACTATAGAATATTCTAGAATTTACATAATATTCCTAATCTAATCTTTGCATGTCGTCAGTCTTTTAATCCTTTGCAGTACTTTGACTTGATTCAACGAGCAGTACTTTGATCTTGAGCAGTACTTTAACTTATATACTTGAGCAGTACTTTGATGTCCAGCAGTACTTCAACATCTATACCCCAACAATCCTCCCCTAACTTGAATTCTACTTGTTTGATTTCAAGTTTTCTTTGTGTAAGCTTTATCTTCATGGAAAGGTTGTCTTCTTTGAAAAATACACTCGTTGTTTTGTCATCATCAGCATAAAGTACTTGCAATCTTTATCAGCAACAAACTTTTATCTTTACAGCAACTTAAACTCTTCTTCTCAGCTACTCAGCAACATTAGATACATCAAATCATATTCAGTTTCATACTATTCTCATCACTTCCAGGTGTGTTAACTCCTGTGAGAGGTGAATCATTGAAAATTAATGGATTTTGATGTCTCTTTACCAAAGCCATTAACTCTGGAGTAGCCAATGTTTAGGTTAAGTAAACCATGGTACATTGATAACCATATGATTTTTAGCAAATCATCAGCTATCAACGGATTTGAGTAGTCTTTACCAATAGCCGTTTGCTTTTGGACTAGCTAGTTCTTTTAGTACAACTACCATGGTGAACTAATTACCATATGAATGGATTTTCCACAGCCTTTACCACAAGCCATTTTCTTGTGGGCTAGTCAACTCTTCACTTATCACAGATATGGTGAGTTGAAAACCATACAATTTTTAGTAAATTGTCAACTAAAAACGGATTTGATTATCACATCAGAGCCGTACCCTCATGATGAGTCAAACTCTTTCTTGTCTGTTAAACATGGTGAGTTGAATACCATTTATTGTGTAGCACAAGTACTAACACCATGTTCATCTCCAAAAACAATTTGTTGCTGTAAACATTTGTGCTTCAAAAAGTATTTTACACATGACAAAAATTGTTATTTCAAAAAGACTTTACTGGTTTTAGACTGCAAGTAGTACTTTGTAAAAGTACTGTTTGATCAGCAGTACTTCGAATAAAGTACTTGTTTATTCAAAAGATTTTAAACAATTAAGATCATACCAGTAATTATTAATCATCATCCTTCAAAATTGTCCAATTGATGAACAAATTTATCACCATTAGAGCAGTTGCATCCTCTTGCTCTACTTCCATACCATGATCCAGCATCCTCATCATCAAATCTCTTGTAAGAGGATATCTCCTTTCTGCTAGCATATAGATCATAGTACCATCTTCCAATTCTAAGACATGTACACCAGCATTTGCAAAGAATCTCCAACTTTGAATCTCCCAGACTTCTTGATTCTTCCAAACATCAGCTGTGCTTGTCTCTTCTGTTTCCCACATTGTTGTCAGATCTCCCAGCAACAATACACCAATTCCTTTGAGTGGAATGTGATCAAAATGAGCTTGAATCTGTTGATGTAGATAAAACAAATCTTCTCTGTCTATTAAGTGCAATACATCTACCAACAAATTAAATGCTTTGAAGCTGTCATCTTCTCTATGGAAAACAAAATAATCTCCATCTTTTTCAGATTCAATAACCTCCAAATCTGATATCTTAGCCTTTGTAGCAGTAACTTCTTCTGACTTAGGAAGCTCAAAATCAACAACTCTTAGATAATTTCTCAGTTCATCAACTGTGTCTGCTCTTAATTCCACTTCAGACTTAGACTTCTTTGATGACTGTGATTTAGTTGTTATTCTTTTCCTTTTATTACCAGCTTCCATCATCTGTTTTCCTTCTTCAGTATCATAACCAATAATGCCAGCTACTTGTCTTCGATATTCTTCTCTGACAGCATTATACAAATCCTTCATTTCTTGATACTTTAACTTCTGTAAACCTTTGTATCCACGACCTTTCAAATAACTCATATAAAAATTTCTTTCTTGGGCTTTTGTCATTGGCCTTCTTGGTTGAATAACAATCTCTCTTTCTTTTACAAACTCAGCATCAAGTTCTGCTTGTAATTGTTTAGCAGCTTCTTCACCTTTAGCTTCTTGAATAGCCCTTATTTGTGCTAGAGAGAATTCCTTCTTCTTCTTCTTCTTTTTCTCTGGTTCTACCAAGATTCCTTTCCCTTTGTTTTTAGAATCAGTTTCTTGAGTAGGTTGAGGAGAAGGTTGTGCTTGAGTATGTTCAACTTCTTGAATAACAATGCCTCTAGGTCTGGATATACTCATCATAATCTCAGCAATAGTCTCATCATCACTATTGGTAGATTTTCTAATCTCTTCTTCCTGAACTTGATTGGATGGACCCACATCTTCTTCAAAATTTAAAGTCCTTGGTGTATTGAGAGACTGCCTCACAGTACCTTGAGCAGTATCTTGATTAGCAATATCTTGAGCAAGTCCAACACCAGTATCTTCCAAATCCAATTCTTCTGTATCACCACTTCTGACTTGAATGTCAGCTTCTTGAAGATTTATTTGCTCAGTCTCATCACTCTTCCTTTCAACAGTATCTTGATGAGGAATTTGTTCTTCAAGTGGTGTCTGTGGAATATTTAAACCAGTATTAACAGCATCTTGATCAACAGCATCAGTACTTTGATCAACAGTCTTTTCATCCATAGTCTTTTGATTCAGAACTGTAATTTCATTAACAGTATCTTCAAAAACAGCATCTTCATTCAAATTCACATCTTCCTTATTCCTCTCCAATGTGAATGAAGATAGCTTGCTTAGCCTCCTCCTTTTAGACTTAAACTTCTGGAGACCTTCTGGATGTTGTGGAATGAGAGACTTAACTAATTTCTTCAACTCCTTATACTTCTGTTGAAGAGTTTCCATAGCAATAGCTTGAACATCATAAGCTCTTTTCAAACTCTTCAACTCTCTTGTCAAGGCATAATTATCCAGAACCTCTTCTTCATCAGGTGTAACCACATTAGCTCCCTCATCTCCTCCAGATGTCTGAGAACCATCTGTGGAAGTATAATCATTGGGAGTGGGTGGTTGATTTATACCATGATCTGAATCTTCAATATCAATACCTTGCAGAGAAACAGTCTTTTCTGTTGAAGCAGTCTTTTCTCTTGAAACAGTCTTTTGAGAGATTTCTTGAACTGGTGAAGAAACAATGTTTTGAGAGACATCTTCTTCATTTGAAGGGGACCTCTCAGACTGTTGAGAATCATCTTGAGATGGTGTGGGAGCAGAGTCTGAATGTTCAGATGCATCCTCTGAATCTTCATGAGCAGCATCTCTAACAACTTGTGCTACCTCTAACATGTAAGCAGTGAGAGGTGTATTCCTACCAGAAAATTTAGCACTCTTGGTGGCCATGAAGGTAAATACCTTATCAGGAAGAGAAACAACTGGCAAGAATTCTTGTGGTTTAGGAACACCTTCAAGCTGTTTATTCAAGAAGACATGTATGAACCTATGATACATCAAAAATGGAGAAACATTCTTGATATGTTTAAGCATACCATCAAGTATCATCCAAGAAAAATTGAATGGCTGATGAGTAGCTAGTCCTACCAAGGCAGAGGCTATGGATTTGGGAAATTCATTCCAAGCAGTACTCTTGTTGCTTAGACAATGAAGTAGGACATGGATCAAATATTTCCAATGTGGACTGAATAAGGGTTTTTCTAAGGTTAGCTTGCTAAGTGAACCCTCATATCCAATATCCCTAAGTGTATCCCAAAGTACCTCGTTAGCAAAACAAGCAGTACCTTCTTCATCATTAAACTGAAGGTCTGTTCTTATAGAATCCTCTGTAATGCGAATATTACGCCCAGCAACCTTAGCTGTAATAAACCAAACATCCATCTCCTCCCATCCAGCTTTAGCAGTAGCCCAAAACTCTTGAATCCAAGGTGCAATAACATCGGGATTGACCAAAATAGCATAATTGATTGACGACCCAGTGAGAAAATCAATTATATCATGAAAATCAACATTCAATTCCGTTTTATCCAAGTTGGCTACCATATTGTGACGATTGCAAGTGGAACGAGCCATTAATGTATGATTGAGTAAGTAGGAGAGCGGCGAGGGTTATGTTTATGAAAAGTGGGATGGTAGTTATAAGGAAAGAGAATAATTCGGTAGGGTGAAGTATATATGGGTAAGATTTAAAAAATCGAATCCCAATAAAAGCGCAAACCGTTATTTTAAGCCCTTATTTCTTTCCAAGAAAATCAAAAATATTTTACCACACTTTTCTTACCGTTGGAATAGTACCAGTACTTCCAACGTCAGCAAAGCAGTACTTTCATTATAGCCGTTGAACAGTACTTTCAGCATCCAAAACCCATTTGCCTATAAAAAGACTCTCCATACACACTTAACTTCATCACGAAATTATATCAAAAACTTCAAAAACTTATCTTCATACTTCAAAACCATAACTTCACCATGAGCAACTTCCCATTGGTTTATATCTCATCAGATGACTCAAGTGACACAGAGATTGAGTTTAACTTTGACTCTGATTCTGATTCAGACTCAAAACTAGGATGGAGTGATTACTTTCCTCCAATGGCATCAAGCTCAAACCAGAAAAACTCTAAGAGAAAGGCACCAACTGCTGCTCCAGCTACAACACTATCTAAAGAACTGCCAAGAGCCTTGAACCAAGCTTTAGAGACTGCTCTGAAGAACTTGAAGATTCCTGTGGAAGAGAAGCCTGCAAGACTAGAGAAACCTCCAATGCAAATGCTGTTCCTACCTTGTCCAAAAATGCAAGCATCTTTTGATGAAAAGAGAAAGCAAGCTCAGAAGGCAAAACACAACTACCAGGGCAAAGGGAAAAAGCCTATAGAGTAGTTTATGTAGGTTGTAGGTTGATGTAGGTTTGATTTATCATGTATCTCTGTTGATGTAATGACTATGGTCTTTGAAGATGAATGTACTGTCACTTTTAATGAATAAAAGTTCCTTTATTTTGAATGATATATGTAGCCTCCCCTCAAAATATGAATGACTATTAATGCCTCCCCTCAAAAATAGCCTAAAAATTGATCATACCAATACTTACCACCAAATGCTTGAATCTTGAAACATCAAAGCCTTTTGTGAGTAAATCTGCTACATTATCATCTGTATGAATCTTGACAACATTAATCAATCTGTGCTCATAACAATCTCGAATAAAATGATGCCTAATCTGAATGTGCTTAGTCTTGGAATGATAAACTGGATTCTTCACAATACAAATAGTACTCTCATTATCAATGTTGATAGGAGTATTCTTGAAATTGAATCCATAGTCCAAGAGTTGATTTTGCATCCACAGTACTTGTCCACAACAACTTGCAGCTGCAACATATTCTGCTTCAGTAGATGAGGTTGCTGCAATTGTTTGTTTCTTACATTGCCAAGAGACTAATCTTCTTCCAAGATATTGGCATCCACCAGTGGTTGATCTTCTATCAAAATTATCTCCAGCATAATCACTATCTGAAAAAGCTTCCAAGTGAAAAGGGGACTCCTTAGGATACCACAATCCTAACTTAGGTTGATGCTTGAGATAGGCAAAAATTCTTTGTACAGCATTCATATGAGAAACCTTGGGTGAAACTTGATATCTTGCACATAGACAAACAGCAAACATGATATCAGGTCTTGATGCAGTTAAGTACATGAGACACCCAACCATAGATCTGTAAAGCTTGACTTCCACTGGTTTGCCATCTTCATCTTTACCAAGTGAATTTGAAGATTTAATGGGTGTAGTGACTGGCTTGATAGAATTGAGGTTAAACTTCTTAAGAATGTCAGTGACATACTTATCTTGACTTATGAAGATACCAGTACTTGACTGTTTAACTTGAAGCCCCAAAAAGAAAGTTAACTCACCCATTGAACTCATTTGAAATTCTTTCTGCATAAGTTCTTCAAATTCTTTCACCATGGACTGTTTTGTAGCTCCAAAGATAATATCATCCACATATACTTGAACAAGCATGATATCCTTTTTGTCTCTTTTTATGAACAAAGTCTTATCAATGGCTCCTCTCCTATAGCCATGTTGTACCAGAAAATTTGAGAGTCTTTCATACCAAGCTCTAGGGGCTTGATGAAGACCATACAATGCTTTGACAACTTTGTAGACTTTGTTGGGATGCTCAGGATCTTCAAAACCAGGAGGTTGTTTAACATAAACCTCTTCTGTAATCTTGCCATAAAGAAAGGCACTCTTTACATCCATTTGATAGACTGGAAATCTCATATAAGAAGCAAAAGCAAGGAATAGTCTGATTGCTTCAATTCTTGCTACAGGAGCAAATACTTCATCATAATCCACTCCTTCTTCCTGTCTATATCCTTGTGCAACCAATCTTGCTTTGTTCTTGATGACATTACCTCTTTCATCTCTTTTGACTCTGAAGACCCATCTTGTACCAATTACCTTCATGCCATCAGGTAAATCACATAAGACCCAAACTTCTTGAAGCTTAAACTGTAGAAGTTCTTCTTGCATAGCTTCAACCCAGCTTTCTTTAGTTAAAGCTTGAGCTACATTCTTGGGTTCTTCTTGAGAGATGAAACAAGCAAACAAACAAGTCTGTTGATCCTTATGGTTCATCCTGTTTTGTTTATAAACAAAGCTAAGCAAAGCATTATGAGGCTTGATGGTATTTTTAGCTTTAGACCTTGTAAGAACACCAGAAGTAGGAGAACCAATGATCTTATTTGTAGTATGATTCTTATGTAATCTTGAAGTGTGAGTAGTTGGTACAGTAAGATCATCTTCCAAGTTTATGAAATCAGGACCTTGTTGAGAGAAAATTCCATCATCTTGCAGCTCATCATCTGATTCTTCAAAAGGAGGCATGGATGAACCAGGCCAATCATCAGTATTTGTCCAAGTGTTTGAATTAACCCTCCCAGAAGTACTTTCAAATGGAGCAGCAGTACTTTGATCCAAAGTGCTATTGTCCAAAGTACTGTCAGATGAATTTTTAGATTTTTCCTTTGTCTTCTCTGCTTCATAAGCTCATCTTTATTCATCCTCATAGGACTTTGCAAGTGTTTCTTCAAAAAGCATCCTATTGAGTTCATCTTGAATGGCTTGATCTTCATCAGAGATTATGGGAGTTGAATCATCAGTACTTTGTTTTTCAACAGTACTTTGCTTCTTGTTGTCAGGAATAGACTCTGTATCTTGAACAGCTGTAGAACTTGCATTAACACCATGAAATATGAACTATGAATCTTCTTCTTCTGAATGAACAACTTGATTCTCCTCCCTAACAGGCACATAGTTCAGTGAAGGAGTCAATACATCAAGGTCAAACATCCAATCAGGACCTTTACCCCTTTGGTTTGTCTGATCTTCAAGGAATTCAACATGAAGACAGTCTTGAACCTTCTTTGTAACCTTATTATATACTCGAAAACCTTTACTATTTGTAGAATAACCCAAGAGATATCCTTCATCAGACTTGCCATCAAACTATCCCAAGTTATCAATGGTATTAAGTGTTAGGTCACCATATTGTAAACACACGTATAGATTTGATAGAAATGAGATGAGAAATAGAGTTTGGTTGATTAGATCAATATGAAAGGTAAAAGTGCAAGAGTTTTCTTGAGATAATGAAATAACCAACAAGAAATATGTTTACATCATATTCCTATTTATAGGAGAGGAGCTAGGGCAACACTCCCTTTCTCCTTCCTTTCACTAAACGTATGGGCTTAAGGCCCATTGGACGTGTCCATAGTCATACACGTTCCATACATAACATAAATAACTTAGCAACCTATTACAATGATGGAAATAACCGAGACTTGATAAAATGTAGATAAACTTAGGTTCTAACAATCTCCCCCTAAGGATCGGTTATTGAAGAAGTGATGTTAGTCACGGTCATTTGAGGTTGCTTGACGTCTTCTATCTTTGCACTTTAGTTGTAGCATTCATAGCTTTGGACGTCATCAAAAATGATTATGTAGAAATGATTCATCGTTCTCAGTTCTTAACAATCTCCTCAGATAGAATGAGTGTTCATTGTTCTTTGTCGTTGATGTGATAGTGATCAATCTGATTAGTAATCTGCCATTCTTCACATTCTTTGACTCCAGTGGATCTGCATCATTCCGACATGCTCATACATCTTTGATGATTGAAACTTTCATAAGTGAGAAGCTCTCTTTTCATATGTGAAGATTCTTTATGTTGACGTAGAATCCTTCTTTAGACGGTGTTGTACTTAAGATCGTTTGTCTTTATCACTTTGTAGATTCTTTTGGCATGGAATCTACCTTTGTCATTCATGTTGCTTCGATCTTTCATGAGAGCTTTCATTTTGTTGAGATGTAAGTATGAGCATGTGGAAGCCGGTGTTCAAGATGGTTGTTGTACCTGAAATGAAACAGTTAGCAATAAAACATCCGGTACTTACAGGTTTGGAGTTAGAATTTGTCAACAGCATAGTGTGAAGACTCCTTCTAATCCTTACCAAGGCCGTTCCTAATCGGATACCCCCTAGAGGGCTTACACAGACATGCATACGCACACCCACGATTAGGTGAGTCGCTGGAGATCACCCCACGACTGTAGACCGTTAGGAACCATCGAACACACTAAGCGTAATCCACAAGGAATCACCGAAGTGACCTGCTGTCAGGGCTATTTGATGTTGACCCTGGCAGGATTTCCGTTCAATCATTCGAGAAATATCTAAGTAAATCCCTCATAAACGTTCAAGGCAGATTGCTAAGATCTGCGAAGGACTTGATAATTTACACTTAGTGTCCAATGATGCAAGACACTTAGTGTAGAAGATTTTTGTGTTCCTAAGAGATTTTTTGTGTTCCTAAGAGATCTTTTATGTTATCTCGTGGCTCTAGACTCGATAAGTGCACATTTGGTTTCCTATGCGGAGGCATGGAGCAGAGGGCCTCCTGTTTCAATATCAACCATCTCTAATAGACGATCGATAGATTACACTAGTTCCCCATGAGAATGAAACAAACATCTTTTGAGAGATGCCTGAGTGGCTAGGAAGGTTTAGGTGCATTGCGTCACTGGGTCCATGACGTCTTTTATCTTCAATACCGGTGTCGCCTTAGCAACGCCCAGTAGCATATGAATTGAACCCGGTGTCTGACCTATGGTTGATAAAATGGAGGGCTATTTCTTTTCACCCTTTTCATTCACTTTCTTTTTAATTCTTCAAC
>LBNU01012943.1:0-13318 GCA_014162995.1 Artemisia annua | reverse complement strand
AGAAGAGAAGGGTGAGATTTATGGAGAATGAAGAAAGGTTGCTAATAATATACTTACAATATAATCTATGCTAAGTAATACTAATGTACCAGACTACCGTATGGCATTATGTAGATAAATGCCGTTACTGTTTCAAACATCAAATAGAGCATATCACCCTCTTGTTACTCCAGAGTTTATTAGGTGGAGTATGATCATTGTTTAGGGTGAAGCATATGATATATCGGAGGGAGCAGTAGTGTTCCAGCTTAAACAGTGGCGAAGCGCTACTATTCTTATTTGTTATCGAAAAGAGGGGGTAGTAAAAAATGTATCTAACTATTATCAAAAATAATATGGAGTGTTGGTTGGCATTTGCATTTCTTTTGTGATAATAGTGTCAGCAACCATCAGGTTAAACTGCAGGTTCTGGTTGCATGCTAAATGTGGTCTTTTGCTTCCAAAGATAAGTTTTATATAAATTTTATAAGACTCTGAGAATACTAGAATTATTTGCCACGCACTAGAGATATAAAAGTTTTTTATAGTTTAGTGTGGTTCACTACTACATAGAGTGGATGCATTGGGTCAATCCCAACAATAATCGTCTATGGACCTTTAGAGATTACACAAATAAGCCTTATTAATAAATTTATAGAGTAATTACTTTAGCTGTATAAAACACATATAAGTATTCTATAACTAAGCTTAATCAATTGGTTTTAAATTATAAATGGATATTAATTCATGTATAATGGTTAATCGTGTAACTTTGCGATGAATCAATGCATGTAGCTAGCAAATAGGGGAGTTATGTGACTTGACTTGTGTCTTTAATGTGTATTGTCACATCAAAGCATTCATTGTCTAACTTGTCATAAACATCTTGCTTGCACAGCTTAGGAAGAATTTCAAGTTTGCATTAACTTGATCAAGTACATTACATGCCCTTGTACTAAATGTCATCTTGCTTGCCACTAGGAGAATTCATGTTAGCATAACTTGATTAAAGACATTACATAGCTTGCACATAAATGTTCATACTAACATGTTTCTATAGTTTTGTGTTGTCACATCATGATCATAACTAGCTTTGGTCTTATGCAATAAGGTGAAGATGTGTGTTGCTTACCATAAGCTTTAAGTTATGTTTAGGCTAGCATGTAGGATTGATGTGACATTGTGGCAATGTGTCTTGCATGCTTTGAATGTGTTGTGTCACATCATGTTGTAATAAGTTCATGCCATCATCATTATTAGATTAATGTGTTTGACTAACTTTGCATTTACACTTGCATGGAGAACTCTTCAATGAAGTCAATGATGCCTATGGTGATGTGACTTGAATAGTTTTGTCAAGGGATTTACTTTGTGTGCAAGGCTGGTCTTCATCATGACCTGGCGGAAACCCTGGAAGTTCAACGGGCAGAAACCCTTGTGATAGGTTTCCGCGGTTCCGCCAGAGCTGAGCATTTAAATGGAGTATAAATAAGAAGCCAACTTGCAAGAAAATCCCAATAACTTGAGCCAAAATAATCCACATACTCCTCTCAACTAACCCAAAGGAACATTTTGACTTGTGTGATTATCTTATGTAGCAAGAAGTCCACAAAGATCAAATGAAGAAGTTACAAGTTTCAACAAGAATGCAAAGACTTGTTAACTTAGTCTAGTATAAGCTTTGGTAGTTATACTTCATATGTATCGTGTCAAGTGATGTTTGTTTGTTTTAGTATTTTAGCCTCAAATGTTAAGTGTAATGGGGGATTTTGTACGCGCTTGTAAAAGAAACTAACTAAGCGGGAGTGGTGACCCTTGGTAAAAGAAACTCGACATCTAGCCCTTGTTTGTCGGTAAAAGGAATCTAGGCGACGTTAGGTTGGTTTCTACCTTGGAACTAGAAACCGCGGTATTTTAGCTAGTACCGATAAAAGTGTAAGGCGAAAGTGTGGAAAAAAGGTTTCTCCACCGAGGAAGAGTTTGGTTGATAGTGCGTTTGAAACTCGAGTTTGGAAACATCGGGGCGTGGACGTAGGGCAAGGACAAAGTTGAGGTGTCCTGGGAAGCCGAACCACCGATTAAACAAATCGTGTTGTGGTTGATTCGTTTCTATCTCTTACTGCATGCCTTTATATATAAATATTTTTGTGTTGGTTCACATATTATCTTGAGTTTGGTCAAAGTATTTCCATTCAAATATAATAAAGCAAACGTCAAGTAATATCTTTGATTAAAAAACGGGTAATTTTAAAAAAGAATAATTAAACGTTAAAAAAGCGGTAAAACTATTCAACCCCCTTCTAGTTTCCACAGCCCAATAATAAAAAAAAAAAAAATTAAACAAGAAGTAGGTGCACGTATGTTGTAACTTTGTGTAAGTAGTTGGTACTGATTCCTTCAACAAAAACCATAACCACAAATGATAAAAGGAACAAAAATTTATGTAAAAAATGTCAATTAGAACATTAATGAAAACCATAGCCACGATATTCCTACATTTAGTCAGGCATACATTTATCATTTCTATATACAAACAAAGCCCTATACCAGTATCATAAATTTTTGTTCCTGTTGTCTTTTGTGACTAAATGTAGGAATATTGTGGTATGTGAATGGTTATAATCTTGGATATCAATCTCGTGTAATTACTTTCAGATTAAAGTATTGTCGACCCTATATGCCTCTGGTTCACGAAATCATTGATCAGATAAGATAGAGCGGCAAATGAATTCTAAGGCACGAGAAATCAATCTCATTTGATGGTATATACTCTGTAAATGAGACCAGAAATGTGATTATAACCACTAACCGAAATCCGGTTATAACCGCAAGGAACGCGGGCCCCTTGACCCAATGTCTTTGCCGTGGCAGTATCAAGCTAACCATAACAATTGTGCACCTCAAGTAAAACATAATCACCTAAAATAGTTGATAACACTAAATCCAAGTATGTGGCACCAGCTTATTGGTTTGTGGACTGCACGCAACCAATAGAATGCTGCTACACGCGCTTAAGTATATCAAATAGGTATACTTTTAGGTCACCCAATCATTTCATTTCTCATTTGTATTTATTTTATTATGTCAGTGTGAGGAGTATATTTTAGTGGAGAGAGAATAAGCTAACGTGGCGCTGAGTTGGCGGATACTCTAACAAACAATAATAATAATAAGTAATAACAAATCAATAAAATAGTGGATTTGAAAAAAATAGATGCGAATGAGTGAGGGAAGGAGACATACAACGGCGTTGAAGAGAGTGGATTTGCCGACATTAGGGAGGCCAACGATTCCGGCTTTGAGGCTCATGCTTGTCTTTGCACTATTTGAGTAACAACGCCGCCGCGGCCTAACTGAAAGAAGAGTGGTTTGGTGGTGGAAGCAAATGGAAGAGATTCTGGGGCCGGTGGTTGCTAGGAATGAGGATTTGAATGCTTCTACTATCCGCGTCGCCATTTCTAATTCCTTTCAGAAAAAAGGAAATAAAAAAAGGTTTATCTATCTTTGGATGTACAAAATATGAGGAGGGAGGGAGGGAGAGAGGATGCAAGAAAAACAATACCTTTTTTCTTTTTCTCAAAATATATAAAACTTTTTTTTTTTTTGCTAATTATATCCGTAATTTAAATGGCATCATCTCGTTGATGAAAACAACAAAGGTCGTATTTTCAACCGATAAACCACTGCCGCTTCGGGCACAATAGTAGTATCTAAATCATTTCACTAACGAGGTGGGCGACGGGCCGCCGCGTTGCGGCGGGGCATCGTTTCACGTCATTGATGATTGCACGGTATTTTTGAAGATTCGTGCAGCAAAAATTGAATTCATTCAAACCCTATATTAACAAACAACATTAAGGAACCAAGTGAACAACCAATTATTATTAGTTGCAGCAGAAAATTCTGAACAAACGTTTATAATAGCCTAGCATCGGAAGGTGAGTTTAGTCAATTTGTTTTTAAATTGCTTAATCGGCACCTGAAGAATACGGTTGCAACAGATGGAACGGCACGTGCATGCCTGATTTCTGCATAAGGGATTATTGAAGGTGAATTTTCTTCTGGAAATATAGCATGGAGATGATGGCTGCTGCCTATCGTGATCGGTAGCGCTTTGACTTAGAAGACCTTCCTGCAAATTTAATAGAGGTGCACATAACATTAAACAAAAAAATTTATAAATGAGGCAGCTATGATAGTTAAAGAAACCACATTTTGTAAACATTTGAGCGACTTTGGTTTCAAGAGAATGGCAGTACCTTATGAGACCAAGTCGCATGGATTAATAATCCTCATAGAAGACTACCCATATGCCAATAATAATGAGTTACTTATTAGATCTGCAATTCAGGAGCTCGTTTATACATATGTAAATCATTCCCAGCATACCTATCAAACATACGCATAAATTACTTTCAAAACAAATGATTGTATATGTGTGTTCGCTGTGATAATGTAATATATACTTGCCTCTGAAAATCATAGCACCAAAAATAATATCAGAGGCGAATGCAAGCAGGGATACAATATTTCAGCAAGACAACCAAAAGGTGTCACATAAGGTAGTTTGGGTATGACGTATATCGCAGATCTAAACCACAATAATAAAGGAGTTTACTTACTTTCAATAATAAAACGGCCAGGTATGATATTAAAATGGTTAATAACAGTAGGATTTTTGAATGCAAGGCTAACAATACCAGCAATCCGAGCACGATCATACTTTGTGATCATTGTTATCGAAGCTTAAGGTACCGGTTGCAGGCCAAGACACAGGCATACAATCTCCATGATGGCTATTAATGGTCGAAACATTAGGCACATAATACCTGCGGCAAACATAAAAAATGAAATCACGTTACTCTTCATTCACAATGGCCACACCCCTTTGTGAAGTAGTTTATGATCCTTCTTCTTGACTCTAAAAAGTTTTCATCTACATTTTGAGATAGATTCGATCACTTTATAGCCTCAGTTTTACATTTCATTGTTCCTAATTTTTACAAACTGAAGCATCTATAGAAAATCTTAACCATCTAAAGTGACTTTTATAGAACCATAAATATTTAGTGAACTCCGCGTATAGATGACTGATTAATGACAGAATTATTAGATATACTATTAATGTATTTAGCCAATGATGCTTTTGTCGCACTCTCTCATACTTGTAAGAACGACAACGCACCCATGAAATTTTTAGTAGAAGTTATAAACATAATTTAAAGCTATAGAGTTTGTACATAAACATACCGTCCTTCTTTTTGCTTGTGTCCCAATCACGGCCCCATAGAATCATGAATGTTCACTGAACCCATGCTTACAGACGGCTGACCAGAAATGTGTGGAAGATAATTGTCGAAAAAAAGGCTAAATTAGATAAGTATGGTTGTCTTTCCCATCAGCAATAAGGGCCAGGTATCATTATGCTAAACATGACCACATCAACCGTGTCGCACTTCAAGCTTTTCTGCACCACTAACGTCATAAAGAAGAAAAATTAAATAAAATGGGTGAATTAAGTACTTGCTTCGCGCCACAGCTTGGAACCCATTCGGCACCTGAACTGCCTGATCTTCATGACCCATCCAAGCAACGTGCTTATCGCCAGCTGGTTCACAACCCAAAATCAAAACCCCCCAAAAAACCAAAATTTTCAACAAAGGCATCAAAAAGCTATATTAAAAAGTGAGATTAACCTCCTTCCATTGACTTTATCCATCACTTTATTCCCACCTAGAGGGCAAACACTGCGTACCAATTTAACGTCCCACAAATCATTTGTATATGAATTAACCTGCTCATGTCACAGGTCTGATAACAAACCGTTGGGGCAGCTTCTACCCAATATTTTCACTACTTTACAAAATCGAACACCTACAAAGTGCTTAATAGCTTTTCCAGTCTACTACACAACAATTATAACTAACGTAAGTATTGAGGACATGAAAATCATATCACCCTTGCAACATGTATATGCGGTGGTGGTTTTGGTGTGGTGGTTGGCAATCAGTTGGCCGTTACATTATTGGCGGTAGTTGCTCCTATTAAAACACACATGTTTAAATAAAATTTAAAAACTTTCTTAATGCATACTAAAACGAAAGCAATACCAAAGATAATACGATAGAAGAACTACTTATCTTCTCTTAGGTAGCGGCCGATCGGTTTGCATCTATGGTCTATCAATAGAAACAGCGCATAAAACGACCAAAAAAGACGGCTGCCAAGAGATCATTAGGCTCAGATTTGTGAGTGGAAAATGGTCAAAAAGGTCATAATTCCGGCATAGCGGAAAAAAAATGCGGTTGCATGATAGCAAGTATGCTTTCACGCCATCCGGTCATTGCCGCGCCAAGTTACGATTGAGACCTCCAATAACCAATATTATCTGAATCAAATTGATTAGTAATCGAGAAAAGTGAATACATCCGCCATGGCTGCAAACCTAGTAGTTTGCCCCGCCAAGAGACGGAGATTCGTGGCTTTAATCGAACTCACAAATTCATCATAGCCTAAAGCAACAAAAGGCGGGCTAACTAAAAACCCGAGAACAGAACGTAATCAAACCCCATAGAAACGCACGATGTAACCAAAATGAAATAAGCTTATGAAGTTCATCCGAACACGCCCTTAACAAAACAACAACAGTACTGTTATTCAAAAAAATCAAACAAAACTTACCAACAACGACAAATTGCAAAAATAGGATTTAAGTAGTACCAAACACACACGTTGGCTGCAACGACAAAGTCTTTATGGCTATCCCGCCAAGATACGGGAACTCATAAAAGCATCATAAACCAAAACTGCTGGTTGTCATACGGCAGCAACCTCCGGCCATGGCTGCAACTACAAACTGAGCGTGGCTACCCCGCCAAGATACCGGCGTCGGCATCGCAGATAATTTTTTTTTACAAACACCGCCTCTGGCGAATGTTCTGGATATGCCTAGTGACTAAGCGTTGTTAATCGTTATAACCAAAAAAAGAAAAGGCAGCAAATGTTGGATCAGGCCAACAATTGGAGTTGGGCAACAACCGGGAGCCCACAAAGACCAACACTGTAGATCCAAACAACGACAAGGCGTCGTTTCTTCTGGTGTATTATATATATATATATATATATATATATATATATATATATATATATATATATATATATATATATATATATATATATATATATATATATATATATATATATATATATATATATATATATATTAATTAAAATGATACTAACTATTTATTGAATAAATTGATAAGATTCAAAATGTGCAAATCAATTCTTTTTTCATCATCTAGAGTATGTATATCAAGCTCGGATTGTTTAAAAATGATAAAGCTCGGCTACTTTTGACTTTTAGCTCTTACCACAGTTGATCAAACATATATGTTATTTTATTTTAAGATAGTGAAGGTCAGATATTCAGATTGAATATCGGTTTAGAGGTCATTGTTGCAAATTAGGCAATGAGTCGAGTCCAAGTTAACACCACAAGAGTACGTGGTCAATCTTGAAAGTGGAATTTTGAAACATTGTCAAACCTTGAAATGGCTTTTAGACAAATTGGCAATACGGCCGAATTTTGAAATTTTGGAAAAACAAACTCAAATTGGCAATACGCTGGACAATTAACAATAAACTCAATTTTGTTAACCTTCTCTAAACACAATGCTTTTGAGAAATTCAAGACTCCAGTTAAAACACTAAACACACAATTGTTATAAACTATCAACAACTGCAATATTAAAATTTCTTAGGAGTAACAATCATTTAAATGATACTTTAGAACATATGATTCTGATGTTTCCAACAAAAAAAACTATAGGACTAAGTTTGTAGATACGCAACATACTTTCTCAAAAGTACCGAAATACGTAACCTACTAAAAATATTACTCATATCGCTAACAAACTTTCAAAATTGGCACAAGATACGTAATGTTGACCGGATTTTTACCTGGTTGACCGGTTTGGAGGTTAACATATAAAAAAACTTACATTATCGGTCCCTGTGGTTTGCGTCTGTTTTCACCGGTCATCCTTTAATGTTATTTCAGTTATAAAAGTTACAATAATGGTCCTTGTCGTTTGGGTTGACTTTCACCTTTAGTCCCTTGACTTTATTTTCACTTTTTCGTCCGGTTTTACACTTTTTCTTTCGTTTTTCCACTTTTATAAAAAAAATCGAATAAAATTTTATAAAAAAAAAATCGAAAAGAAATATTTTTCTAACAAATTTTCGAAAAAAATTATTTTTTAATTTTTTAGAAAATATTTTCGAATTTTACAAATTTTCGTAAAAACGGACCAAAACGTGTAAAACCGGACGAAAAAGTGAAAATAAAGTCAAGGGACTAAAGGTGAAAGTCAACCCAAACGACAAGGACCATTATTGTAACTTTTATAACTGAAATAACATTAAAGGATGATCGGTGAAAACAGACGCAAACCACAGGGACCGATAATGTAAGTTTTTTTATATGTTAACCTCCAAACCGGTCAACCAGGTAAAAATCCGGTCAACATTACGTATCTTGTGCCAATTTTGAAAGTTTGTTAGCGATATAAGTAATATTTTTAGTAGGTTACGTATTTCGGTACTTTTGAAAAAGTATGTTGCGTATCTACAAACTTAGTCCAAAACTATACTATATATATCTTTGGAAAATAGCTTTGTAAAAAAAACTCCCAGATTTACGCTTGTCCTTACAAGCTATATGCACATATCTTCCAAGTGAGTCCTTTTGTCTTGGCTCACCTCTTGTGTCTTTCTTGCACACTTTGCATGTCTTATCAACCCATCCTTCTTCTACATAAATTTTTACCAAAAAAGTCTAAACTTTAAAACCTTTACAAACAACAAAATCTACATATACATATATAAAGATCTATTAAACGTCATATTTTCCGGCGAGATAGCTGCTCGGGGCCGGTCGTTGTTTTTCGGCTAGACAAAGGCGACAGCGGCAACGGTAGTATTTCCAGCAAGACTGCGGCTTTTTCCAGCAAGTGTCGACTGTTAAAAAAACGTATTTTTTTTTTGTTGTTAAAACTCAGATCTAAACATTATAGAACTCTTTTAGACTTTGTTAACCATTAGACAACTCTCTTACTCACACATAATGGCATGATAAGAGATGACCACATGCATGGTCCTTGTTCCTGCTCCTTTCTTCGAACACCCACGACGACCCCACCTGGCGAAGCTTGGATTTTGTAAGTGGGGGGTCGGGATCTAAATTTTTTTTTTTTCCTAAGGCTATATTTCAGGTATACCAAAATTTTTGGGGGGTCGAAATCGAATATCCGAAATTTTTCTACACGAAAACTATATACCCCCTACATCGCAAAAAAAATTTCGGGGGGTCGGGCGCCCCCCCCCCCGGCCCCTATGAAGCTTCGCCCACCTCAAAGCTAGTCCATGCTTTTGTGATCTGATGGTAGAAGCGTAAGCCATACAATTTTGTCCAAAAATCTTTACATATTTCTTGCTTCTCTAATTCATCACACGCCATTCCCCCTCACCTTCATTAATGTGCATGTACTAACCAAAGATCAAGAAGATTTTGGGTAAAAAGCTTGGAAGTATATATGGGTTAGTAAACTTGGGATAATAGGATTGCCTTTGGTTTCTCATTTCACTCGATCCGTTTCCTGCCTCACTGTAAGCATTCAAAAATTTCTTCCAACTTGTATTCCCTTTGAATGATTACGCTACTAAAATTACTACCCTAAAACGTCACAGTTTGCTTTAATGACATATACAAGTTGAAAAACTATTTTTTTTTTTTTTTTTGGACCAAACGCCTCACGACATACATGTATGTATATTTATTTGTTGTGTGTTTTGAACTTGTGTGGTAAACATTTGAACTCGGTTTAACACTAATAAGCTTGAACAAATGCATGTTACTTGTGCTTACTTTGTGCAAGGTGCAATACTTCTTTATTACACCACAACTGTAAGGATAGGTTTTTACCAAAAATATCAGGTGCTCACGCTCATGGGAGATGCTATTGAAAGAGAATAACAGCTCCAAATTAAAAAGCCCATTTTGCGTATTGATGTAAACCTGCTCTTTAAAAAATATAACTTGTTCTAATATCTCGTACTTCTTTTATGCAACGGTACTTAGTTTCTTACATAAGTAGCTGGAAAATGGCTTTAATTACTAATATGTGACGTATAAAACAACTTAAAATGATATTGGAATTCAGTTAATAATGAAGAACTAACTTGTTCAACTTATTAAGTCAGGGGTCAAACAAATATTGATCACAGCTCGAGTATAAAAATAAGGTTTTTACCAAAGAAATTAGCTACTCACGTTCTTGGGGGACGCCATTTCCAAAAAGGCCAGCTTTGCGTATTACTGTAAAGCCCGCTCTTTATAAAATGTAACTTGTTCCAACATCTTGTACTCCTTTAATAATGCAATAGTCTAGTAACTGCAAAGTGGGTTTGAATTTTCAGTTAAAAAAAAGCTTGTTAGGGAAATAACTATAAAAGAAGCATCGTTAATGATAAAGAAGCCATAACTTCAAAAATTAAAGAAAAAAAAATGTTGAATCACAATTAATGATAAAGAAGCCATACCAGTGTATAAGGAATTAAGGATCACAAAACTGAAAAAAAAAAAAAAAAAAAAAAAAAAAAAAAAAAAAAAAAAAAAAAAACTTGTTAACTTTAACCATGACTTCAAACATATAATAATCCTCGAAATCTCATATGAAAATCAGTCTCAATTGCAAAATAAAAGAAAGTGAACAAAACACTCATTTAAGATTACACATCGGAGAGAAACGATATCTTATCACAACCACATCATCAAAACTGCATAACAACATGACTGGTTCGTAAAATTAACAGAAAGCTATATATTCTAAATGCTGACAATAAGAAAAGAATAAGAATCGATCGAACATGCAACACAAATAAGCATATTTTTGGTAGTAGTTCACATGCATCTGTTTGGTGCGCATTTGCTATAGTATTTAAAATTAAAATCAATTTTTGGTACGTACGTAGTTGACATGGAGGGAGAACTATATATAATACTGCATGTAACGAATGTTGAGTATGACTTTTCTATTTTATTTTATTGATGAGAAGAAGCTCATGCAAAAAATAAATAAATAAATAAATAAATAAATAAATAATAAAAAGACTATTGTTGATCAGTTTCACATGTGACCTATAAGTTTCTAGATGGTTTTGTTTGAAACCATGCATCCCAACAGATGAGATGAGATGAGAATCCAACAAGAGGCATATTTATGAGTTACAACAAGAGGAATATATGCATCCCAACAGATGAGATGAGATGACAAGACATTATTGCTAAGGTTGTTCAGGGTGTTGTTGAGGATGTTAAGAATAATGTTAGTTACATGTTACAAGAGGAATATATACTATTGTGTTTTATAGAAAAAGCATACAAGAGTTGAGGAATATACACTGTTAGTTACATGTCACTCAGTCACTGTGAAGAGAGTCCAGAAAACACCAGTCTTTCTTTCTTATATATAGGTTAAGCTTAATCTCTCTCTGTGTGACATCCAACCAACCAAACACCACCCTTTCGGTTTCAGTAAGATGAATAACGTTTGTTTAGTTTAATTACTACTACTATTTCTCATTAGCTTCTCTTGTCGTCGTAGTATCTGGTTTGAGCTCTGATGGTCAAACATTGTTGTCACTCTCGACACGCTGGGTGACTTCTTCTTCACCATCCCTTTTGTCATCTTGGAATGCTTCTCATACCAACCTTGGTCAATTTGCAGTTGTGGGAAGCGGGTTAACTGGTACGAAACCCTCTTCTTTTGGTCAGCTCACTAAGATGATCGAGTCTCCTTTACCTTTCTGAAAACTTCTTGTCAGGATAGATACCACCTGAGATAGGCAATTGCACATCATTGTCTGATCTCCAACTTGACACGAATCAACTTGAAGGTAGAATTCCGAGTGAGTTTGGTATGCTCAACTTGACAAACCTTTCTCTGTCTACCAACCGTTTGACAGGCAAGGTTCCAATGAGTATTTGGAAAATCAAATCACTAGAGTGCCTTCTTCTTTATGAGAATAGCCTTGCTGGTGAATTACCCGTTGAGGTTGCCGAGCTTAAGCTATTGAGAAACTTTAATCTCTTTAGTAATAATTTCTATGGTAAGATACCTCAAAGCTTAGGACTCGACGCAACTCAACTAATCTTAGTTGATTTCGTACATAACTCCTTCAACGGACCAATCCCACCAAATCTTTGCTCAGGACCATATATGCATATACCTATACAATATCAAACCATAATCTTTTCTCATCCAAAATTCTTCCAATCTCACAAGATTTCTGTGTCTCACCTTCCCAACAGTCTCGATCTCTCTAATCATGCTTGTGCTTCCTTCTTTGTTGCTTCCTCCAAACATAAGTTTCTTAACCGCATATATACACCCCATCTTGAGAACCCAATGAAGCCTTGTACACAGTTCCATGTGCCCCTCTCCCTATTATATACCTGTCGTTCAAGTCCTCCGTAGCTTCCATTACTTTTTGAAACAAGATGTCATCCTCTTCTCGTTTATCATTATACATCTCTTCGGTATCATGTTTTTCTCTTTGCCGACATTTAAGGATGAAGAAACCAGTTCCAACAACAATTGCAAACAAAAATGCTGATGTCCCAAGGGCTACCATTCCAGTTTGGAACTTGGTAAGACCTTTCAGTTTTTTTGAAGAAGCACCTGTACAACGTCTCAGGTTTCTAGTGAGGTTAGCATCACAGTTATTGTTGATACAAAAGTTGGGCTTTCCTTGTTTGGGTTCCTCCCTTCGTATCAATTGCTTGATATCGTCTGAAACCTGCGCACTAAGAATGAAACAAACACCGTTAGGCTTATCGAGGGATTGTTTCCCCGATTATCCTCAGGCGTGAGAGTAAGTAATCGATAGTTTAGGGTTGTATATAGTTAGGGTTACGTGAGTAATCGTAGCCTTTTGGGGTTAGGTCCCTCTATTTAATAGGTAGTAACGATAGCGCGGTATAGCTTGTTTCCTTACTCCCAAGGGCGTGTGCCGCCCATATCGGATATTTGGTAAATATCCTTCCTAATTTAGAAGAATATCCTTTATCCCGTTCATAAATAGCGATATTGGGGGCTTTTGGGCTCGTGGCCGGAGCTACCGTATTTTACGGCGCATTATGGGCCACGCATTGTGGGCTATCCGCGTATTGTTTACGAACGGGTTATGCGGTTACGATATACGTCATCATGTCCCGCCAGTCTAGTGTGGCGCAGATCATGCGTGCGGTATGCTAGACTTCATTCGCAGTTAAATG
>LBNU01012941.1:72199-97267 GCA_014162995.1 Artemisia annua | reverse complement strand
AAAACTCATGAAAAATTCATACTCTGACACTTAACATTTGATATCACACTACTTTGGAATGCAAGAGATAACAATTATGACACAAATGATTTTGACCTTTTTGCTTCTCTGAATGAGTCACTAGTCAACATCAATGATCCATCCACCAACAAAACTTCCAGAAAAAAAAATTGTAGATCCCCACTTGGCGAGACCAGAATATTAATGCTTTGTTGAAGTGAAGGTGGTGGTGGTGATGAAAGTGTTGTTGTTGTAGTTGCTGCCGATGTTGTTGTTGTGGTGAATTCAGAGCCAGTCAGTAGAGTTTGAAGGTCTGATCATATGGTTAGAACGGGAGTAGGGACATTCATATCGGACATGGAATCTGCATAAGAATATCAAGACATATATACATACATACAAATTCATTCTTCATTAATCGCTACCACGTAGCAACTTGCCTACTTATAATACCATATTCATAACATGATCAAGCCACATTCAAACATCTCATCAAAAATGCTATCTAGAATGAAGAGAAACTAGCAATCATGAACGTTCATTGCAAGCGTCTATCGGACATAAACATCAATTACTAACATGGCAATTCACACGTATATCAAGTTTCAAATCAGGAGCTTAGGAACAAGAATCTAAACCTGTAACTACATACCTAAGCAAATCTTGAAAACACGAGCACATAATCAACAACAATTAAACAATCATCGGCAAACAACATGTGAAGCAAATTCAATCAGATCATACAAATGCCAGAGGAGTATACAAGAACATCAAACACAATGGTTTTCTAACTTGTTTTAGATTTTTGGTTTTAAAGTATTTAGGGGATTATACGAGGATTCCAAAGTGACACAAATGACCTTAATAGTTGCATAAAGTTAGGAAACTATAAGCATATTGCACATAATGCCCTAATCTTTCTAGCAACTAACACATTTGGCCATTAGAAATAAAGTTTAGTAAGTTCCTTTTCAACTAATACCCGATTAACTTACAAAATCTTTTTCTAATAATTTTGAGATAACCAAGAAATCCGTTTGATGATATAAACTTTAAATACACTCTCCCCCTCAATCAATGACCCATATTCTAGTTTAAAGAGCTATAGTCATAGAATGAGTAAGAAATATTATGAACAATCCAAATCTGATAGAGTTTCAAACAACGCAATACCACCATGTGTCTCACAAATAATTTTCTGAAGAATCATAGAAAGAAAACTATACAAAGAAGATTTCTCTTCTTATACCAGAAATAATGCATTGAAACGTACATTAGATCGGGAAGGCACAGATATGAAGTAATTCGTGCCTTTGAGAGGAACAGCTGTCTTTTTGGTGACATGTTTTCCCCATTTAGAAGACCGGGTTGCTATCTGAAGTAATAGCAAGCCATAATTTTACGAACGGGTTACGGTCTGAAATCACTGCAAGCCATTTAGGCATGTTTTGAAAAACTTTTTGAACTTCTGTTCGAACTTCTTTTATAGACCCGTTTCATTATTGAATGACATTTCTAGGACCGTAAATGTTATCGATGCCAGAAGACATGCCTTAAAAAACAAACTATTTTTGGTATTTTCTATTTTTCTGATTTTTTATGGTTTTTATATGTTTTATATTTTTCTAATTTTCTATTTACAATTTAGTATAATATATGTACAAATGATACTAATTAGTGTAAGAAGATGTTGACATGAGTACCGAAATGAGAATATCGTTCAGCTCGTTGTAGAAGTCTGTAGTCAACATCTCTTAATCTTTCACCACCAAAGCTTTCGAGGCTCCTGAATGATCGTCTGAACTTGTGGTTGCCATGATGTAATCTTAAATGGGATTTTTCAACTCTTGTGACTTAAACCGAGAGATCGATTCTTTCCCGGGATTTTACTAAAGTCAACAAAAGAAACCGAAAGATGTAATATGCGAGTTACACTTAGAGTGAAATCTTGGATAAGTCGCAATTAGCACTAAGTGTCAAGTCGAGACAAGTCAAGTTACAATAGATCCGATCGTAATAAGTCAAGTCGTAAAGATTAACTCACAACGTCAAATTACAATCAGACTAATCGAAACGATTTAAGTCACAACAATTTACCAAATACAAGTAGTTAACAAATCACTAGAATCTCACAACTGAGTTAATCGCTAGACACCACCAAATCGCTGAATTATAGCCTCCTTAATGTGAATCTTTGGTAGCTTCCCCCTAAACCGACAATCATCTTCATGAGACCACTTCCCCAAGTAGTTGAAGTGACGCAACAAGTCTCATTGAATGAAGCTCAAAGACCCAAAGAAAACGATGGCACCGAAGAAAAAAGGTGAAACACTTGATCATCTCTGGAATTTATCAGTCCTGGAATAGCTAATTGAGCCCGATCTCATGACCCTGTTGTGCGTCCCCGATGTTCACATTATTCTCTGGTTTTGAGCAGTTTGTCTATTTAGGAGAACAAGATATCAACATCTTCATTTCATCACATGATTTCTAGTTATCATACATAGTCCATGATACACAAATGTTCCCAACTCGAGTCGAAACGATAACACCAAAGTAACAGGTTGAAGCACTGATCATCTCTGCGGATATCAACTCCGAAATAAATGATGAAGCCTGATCACGTGAACCTGTTGAGCGACCCTGATGTACACATATTTCTCCCATGATGGTTGCGATCTCATCGGATTCAGCATAACATTGTGTACATGAAGCATTAACCAGAAGCACTTTACCATGACCCATATCAACTCGTATGAAGACGTCGATAAGCAGTATCATCTCACACTCCAAATGTCCTTCTCATATTTCTTCCTACTGAATGCTGAAATAGTACATACCACAAGTTTCGAGAGACCATTTCCCCCACGTAGTTGGAATAGTACACCGAACGCCATGAGTTAAGACACTTATTGTCTCTGCGGTTATGACATTTGTCTTCCTAGCATAACTTCAATTAAGACGAAGTATTAAGTTCATCACGTGTACTCTTTATGCATTCAGATGTATGTCTCCTTCCCCCCTTGCTGGTTTTGATACCTTAGAAACAACAACACATTTTTTGCACAACTACTTGAAATTTTATGAGAAGAACAACATTTGCTTAGATGTATCCTGTGAGAATCAACTGCTACAAAAACACTCTCTGACAATCATTATCAACCCTTATATCCAGTCGGCTATTGCTATGACCACTTTGTCAAGTAAACCCGATATTCCCAACTTGAAAATGAAGTAGAATTCCCCGTTCTTGTGACTTAAGCATGCACTAATGTGTGACAAAGAGCGGTGTAGAGAGTTCATGCATCATCGAATCCCTAAGTCCTCTATACTCTTCAACCAACCAACCAACAAGTATAAGACATACATCACCTCTTGACTACCGACAACTTCGTGTGAGTTGTGACACTCCTTAAAGTGATAGTTATTTTGTGGTAATAAAATTGAAGAATCACCAAAATAACTAGATATCCAAGTCTTTGTCATTGCAAAGGTAAAAGCTCGAGCAAGGATCTTGACGAATCTTCATCCAACCAACCTCGACTTCAAGATAAATTAAGATCACGCCTTTGTGAAAGTCGACTTTAATCTCAAATAAGGGATACCAAATACACGTCGTGATCACTTGACATTTCATATCCAAATACTTAGCCGTTTTGACATTTTAGCCAAAATTTCCCATTATGTTCTTGTGGATGATTTACAGAGTGCACATTGGAGGGAACAACAATCCGTGACGAAAAAGATTCACGTCCATGTCGGTGACTTGCTCAGTTGCTTCTTCATTCTCAATGATCTTTGTCATGATTACATTCACTTGCTCATCCTTTTCCTCTTCATTATCGGGTTGATTAACCGGATTTGAAGAGAGAACAGTAGTAATGGGTCCAACCTTACTGAGTTGAATAACTAGATTGGGTAGGGTACCACTAGTTCCTCCTTCCTTCCCGGGTTGATTAACCGGACTCGGAGGTAGTTGAGGGAAGTTACAACTTATCTTAAGTTGACTTGATCAGTTCATCGAGTTCAGTATCATTTGCTCTGCCAGTTTTGAAGACCACATTATATAAGCTTTCGTATGTCAACCAACTTTTTCGTGTGCAACTACATTATTCAAGTAACGAATCATTATTCAAGTGTGCATCTTCGATATCATGAGAGTCATCATCAACACCATGAGGAATAACCATTCTTCAAACATCAATCAATCATGTATTTTATTCACCCTTCTCCAACTCAAAAATTGCAAACGAGGTTGCCATTTATGATTGAACAAGTGAATGAGAATATGATCAAAGATAAGTAGATCTACTTGATGACTGAATGAACATGGAGAGAGCATGAAGCATGTTATTGAGAATGGTCAAAGACAAGAAGATTATTCTTCTTTCGAAGATAAGGTGCACTGAATCGTACACCTTTCTTTCCTTTGATGAACGGGGCCTGAAGTGATGTCAGCAGACGCCATAATGATGACACTGAGGAACGAGGCTTGAACTGAGGTGTTCAAACATCATAGTCATTGAAGAACGAGGCCTGAACTGATGTGAACAGACGTCATAGTACACATACATCAACATTGACATTCCAGACCTCCTGAAGCAGGAGATATGCTTGCTTTAGGCCTCCAGACTTTGAGTCTTCTCATGTAGTGAATGTTTGATGTACCTGCAACTGAGTAAGGACTTCCTGCACTAACATTACAAACTTGATTGCATATATATATGGGTTAGTAACAGCAGTATCCAAACCCTTGGGGGTTTCACGGTCAACCATGGCATTGCCATCAGTAAGCACCTTTCCGATAGGTAAGGTCTAGGATTGCTAAGCTTCTTATGCATAGTGGAAGACTTATCGTTATTCCTAGTCTCCAAAGATTTAGCAGTTTGTATCCACCTAGGAGAAGTTTTAGGTTTGTTTAGCTTCTTATGCATGGTAGATGACTTACTACAAATCCTAGACCAGGGCCGTCCCATGATTTGATAAAAATTTTGAAGGCCCTGTGCGAAATTACATAATAATGTCTTTCGAGGAAAATGTTTATAAATAAAGTATTACCATTTATAAGATATAATGCAATTAATTATCTAAACGTTCTAATATATTACTCATTTAAGATATTTTCTCTTTTAATTAATATCTTTTTCTTCGTAAAAAATATGAGTACACACACATATAATTATTAACGATACAAATTTTGAGACCCCTTAAAATTTTGGGGCCCTGAGCGGTCGCTCACCTTGCACACCCTCAAAGACGGCCCTGTCCTAGACTCAACCGGTTGAATCTTAGCAATGTTCCTCAATAAACAAGGAGGCATCATACGAGGTTGTGAACCTAAGATACCATCCTTATGAAGTAGAGCCCTTTTCCTAGCCTTTTCTAGATCATAGTTCTTGTACAAGTCATTTATATCATAAGTGTTTTGAATCTTAATGCTCAGTTTTGACACTGTTTTTGAACTAAGCCTACAGGAACTAGGAGTGGGAGTAGCTACTTTTTGAGGTTTAATAGAACTAGAAGCAGTTATCTTGGGCAAATAATGTGGAGTGACTGGTTTTTTCAAAACTTGTTCCGCATCAACTTGGGAGGCAAACCGTGTTTTTGAAAATTTTGGTCGTTCAGATCTAAACGCAGTCAGTTGTCTAACAACTGATCGGTTTCTATTCGATTGAAAAACCGGTTTCCCCAAGATTGATGGTTTTGCAAACTTAGTGTTCACACTATTCCCTGTTGCTTTTCTTAGCTCGTTTTTTAATGCGGTAAATGTGAAACCTTTTTCCAGAAGTTGAGCTTTGAAATCATTATTTTTGGCAATCAAAGAGGTTGTTTGCTCAATATTCTTAGTTTCAGTTTCTTTGATTGAATCACACAATTCTTTGCAATGAATTTTCAAAGTCTCATTATCATCAAGTAATTTAGCCACTTTTTGTTCCAATTCAAAATTTCTAGTTGCAATAGTCTCATTGTCATGATTCGCCTTAACTTCATTACAAATTTCACACAACACAGTAATACGGTTTTTCAGGTTGTTGATTGTCAAGTTTTTGGTTTCTAGCTGAGCTTTCAAATCATTAATTATAAAGAATTCACAGAAATTAGGAAGTTCCAAATTTTTACATTGTTGGTTAGTTTGAAAACTTTCTTCCTTTTGTTGCATTGCGATTTCAAGTGAAATGCAATGTTTTTCAAGTTGTAAAAATCTGTTTGAAAGTTCATTAAAAGCTACTTTATCAACCATATCATTTGATTTAAAAGACTCAGCTGTAAACGAGAACTTGACTCATCATCACGTTTAGCATCCTGATCACTTTCTCCCCCTTTATGACTCATATTTGTTGAATTAGAAATGGTATTGCTATCAGTCTTTTCCAACGAACTTGAGTCATATGTGAGCTTAATTTGATCAGCATGCTGCTGTTCATTAGAGAGCACATTATGTTGAACAATTAGGGGTAGCTCAGTACATGACACCTGTTCATTAACTGGTCTGAAGTCTGCATTCATGTCAGCAAGAGTCACTGAACTGCTGGTAGTGTTAATCTTATCAGTTGTTGGTCTTTTGCATATCATGACATCTGACCCAACATCCGATGCTTTACCCGAATCACCAATAGTAACATATGATTGCACCCGACATGCCTTAACTTTGTCAACATACTTAAGTTTGTGCTGTGCTTTTTCCTCAATGAACCTCTTCACATTATCTATGAGTTGAATGAGTGTATCTCTGAACGTGTCAACCTCAATTCCCGTGTGATCAGCAAAACACCTTTTCGTCATCTGACTATCGTAGTCATAATCCATAGTGAATTTTGAATTGATGAACACTTGAAGTTGTTCATTGATCAGACAAAGCGCAGCCATGGATCCAATTTTAGAAGATTCCCCTCGGTCAAGTTGTTGTTGTAATTGATCTAAGTTAGGAATCATTGTGTCTGTGAAGGTCTGAACATCTTGACTAAAGAGTGTTGCAAATGCACATTCGAATACCATCTTGAATCCAGTTCCCTCTAAAAGTACCGAGAGGTGTGAATGAAGCTGTCAAAAACATTCTATGCAACTTTCATTTGCATTATTAGGCAATTAAAGTGGCTGAAGAACATCTGTCTCTTGGAAATCTGAGCACAAAGATTCCATACTAGCATATTCTGACTCGAAAACGGTTGACTGTTCAAAAACATTTGTCAGTTGTACTTTGTTGGAAATCTTGTGTTCATCGATCATGTCGTACAGTTTGAGTATCTCAGTGATGACGGAATCCGAAGAATTTGACATGATGTGAACGTGCACGGGATTTTACAAGTCTATGATTTAAACCGAGAAATAGAATCTTTCGCGGGATTTTACAAAATCAAGACAAAACCGTGAGGCACCAAAGAATTGATTTGGTTTGGTTGAAGTGAGTTTGAGTGGTGAAGTAGACACGTCTCAGTAAAATTCAGACAATGTTCGTATGTTGAAATCTGAAGAAAACTCCGTAGATATATCCAATAAGCCCGAAAATATCACAACCCAAGATATTGCTCAATCTCGTACTTTGAAACTCACACAAAACCGTAGTCCAAAATTCCACCCAAAACAACTACAACCAGAAGTTATCCACGTAAAAAAAACAAACTCGACCCTTGTAGATTTATCAAACCAATCGAAACCTAACACCAATTAAGACCAGCCCAATTTTGATTTGTAACTATTCGGCCCAAAAAAAACTCAGCCCAATGCCACCAACAAAAAAAATCGTCCAACAAGACTACCCTAATTATTGGGTATATAAAAGACTAACTACACTTACTTATCCTAACCCTAATCTTAAGAAAATACGCAGTCACACAAAAAACATTTCTCCACTTTCCTGTCTTGTTCTAACCCTCACGCAGCCACAAACAAATCGTCCCTTTGATGATATAATCCGAACACTCGAACTCAAATATACAATCGATACCACTTCTTGCTGCCTTTAAATCGATCAAACAGCACACCTTTGTTCGCAAGTTTCTTCTGAAGCAAAGACGTACCATGGCTTCAAAATCCTTAACGTGTTATAGGTAGGACTTTTAATTTACTTATTCATTTGCTATAACCGAATGAAAGGCAAATATTGACTGATTTGTCTTTGTTTGTACCTTTTTGTTGTTCGGATATTAAAACAAAGAAGCTGTGTCTTTAACACGATCGATGATGAGTTATGTTCATATATGAAAAATCTTTAAAAGATTGATATTACGAATGAACAAAACTGAGATCTTTGTTGTGCTCGTGTTTGTTAGTATTTGTTTAACCGAATGAGGGTGTGGATGAAACAAAGTTGTTTTTGTCCAATCTTTTTAGTTTCGGATATTAATATGATGGATATACATCTGAAATGGATCGATATTAATATGATGGATATACATCTGAAATGGATATACATCTGATATTAGTTGTGAATCTTAACTAATTTGAAAGCAAGTTATAACCTGAGATTACTTCTTTTGCTTTTCGTTAATTATATTTTGTTACCGAATGAAAAGGAAGATTAAAGCAATCTTGTTTTTGTTCTTACTTAGTGAATGGTTCGGATATGAAACAACGAAGCAAATCTTAAAAAATCTGAGATGATTTATTTGCTTTCGATGTGATAAGTTATTATGAGGACTTGATTTCTTGAATGAAACACGAAGGGAAGACATTGAGATCTTTTATCTTTTTTTGTGTTTTGATTTGTTGTAACGCGTTGGGTCTGTAGTTGTTGATTAGACGAGGTGGGTTTGGATTTGTTGTAAGGTTTACTAACTAATCGCTACCAAGAGTAAATTTGGGCAGCGTTTAGTTTAGATAGAGCACAATTAAAAATGTAATCGCTATTAGTACAAGAGGTAAACGCTACCTAAAAAGGTAATATCTACGAGTACAAGAGGTAATCGCTACTAGAAGTTGCAAAAAGTAAACGCTACCAAGAAAACCGCTAAGATGAGCTAAATGCCACCAGTAGGTAGTCGCTACAAAATTTTTTGGACTGATCGCTAAAAAGTGAACAACAGATAAACGCTAGCATGAGAACTCCAAAACTGTCACTTTCTTTATCTTTTGTCATTTTCCCTTTTCGGACAGAATAAGCTAAACGCTATAAAAAAATGGGACCACACGTCACTCTCCAAACTGTTTTATCCTTTAGCTGAAAAAGTTAAACGCTGCCAAGAAGGTGAGATAAACGCTGCCAAGAAAAAGTGACGATAAACATACAGATGAAAATAAAAATCCACTAATCATATGAAATGGACTAACTAGTAACCAAAATGAGCTATTCCAATGATTCTAAACACAAAAGTACAACCTTTTATCAAATCTAATCACGAATCAAGCTCACACAAATGAGTGCCAAGAGAGAACTATTCGAACCATAAAAAAACACAAAAACCAAGCTCAAATTCGAGTATACTGTAGGTCCAAAGATTTGGATCTTAGCAACCTTTGTAAGACAATAGACACCTTGGATAAATCCAAACTATCTATATGAGAAACTCTAAACAATGTATACTTGATGTTAATGCGGAATGTTAACACAAGCAGTAAGAACAACACAGAGAATTACTAACTTTGTTTTCTATTAATTTCTTGAAAACTTGGCATTAAACTCAATGCCGTAGGGTTCCTTTTATACTATAAGGAAACCCTAATTCTACAAAATGTGTGAAAGGATGCATACATATCTTCTCCTAAGATATCTAACCGTGTGCATATCCTTTACTATAATATCTCCTAAGATATCTAACTTGTTCAGCAAAACAGACTTAACTGAACATAAACAGACTTAACTAATCTGGCCAGACTTAACTTTGTACTGGCAGACTTAACTAAACCTACCCGACTTAACTAGACTATTCAGACTTTTAAGTCTGTTACAAATAATTCCCAACAATCCTCCCCTAACTTGATCTTCATGCTCCATGATCTTCAAGTTCCTTTCATCAGAAATGCTTTGAGGATTTTGAATGTAATCTCCATTGGAATTATTTTGAGCTGCAACTTTTGTTGAATCTTAAGATATTGCAGCAGCCTTCAAATCTTGAGTACCACTTGATCTTTGCAGCAACATTGACAATTTGTACATCAAATCAAAAGTTTCATATTATTCTCATCACTTCCAGGTGTGTAAACTCTTGTGAGAAGTGAATCATTAAAAATTTAATGGATTTGATGTCTCTTTACCAGATAGCCATCACTTCTGGAGTAGCCAATGTTTCAGTATTAATACTATGGTACATTGATAACCATAAGATTTTTAGCAAACCACCAGCTATCAACGGATTTGATATGTCTTTACCAAAAGCCGTTTGCTTTTAGACTAGCCAACTCTTTGATGGAATGCAGTCATCATCTTGGTGAGTTGATTACCAATTATGGTTTTTCCACTACCTTTACCACAAGCCATAACCTTGTGGGCTAGTAAACTCTTCACTATAACAGATATGGTGAGTTGAATACCATACAATTTTTGGCAAATTGTCAGCCATAAACGGATTTGAGGTATCTTTACCTAGAGCCGTTTGCTCTTGGATTAGTTAGTCCTTATGTGGGTTAGACATGGTGGACTGATAACCATTTGTTGTGTCAGTGCCAAGCACCTTCACCAAATGACCCCAGTGAAATCTACCTCAATCCCATAAAAATTTTGAAAATTCTTTCAAACACTCCAAGCAATTTCCTGCTTAGACTTTTTTTCAATGAGCTCCAAAAGCTGATCTCTTGTCTCATCCTCCTTATCTCCTAGCAATTTCTTTTCTAGCATAGCTTTACAAACTCTAGGAGGGATTGGATATTCCACCTCTGCAAGCATATAAATGTGTGCAGTCTTCAATGTTAGACAGTGAACTGCACAACTAGAAAAATACCTCCAATGTCTCACTTCTTGTTGATGAGTTACTTTCCAGATATCATTTGTCTTTCTTGGTGGATCAAACATAATTCTTAAGTCTCCCAGAAGAACTTTCTCAAAATCATCCTCAGGTGCACCATCTTCATATTTTGTCACCATAAGCTTGTACAATTCCTTCAAATCATTCCTTGTTAATTCATGCAGCATAGCTGGAAAGTTTAAATAAAGATTCTCAGTGTAATCTTCTCTTATGATTCTATATGATGCTCTGTCGTTTCCTTGTTTGATGATTTTCCAGTTTACAACTTTTGAAGGTGTCTTCAAACTTTGTGTCATGGTTTCCATGGTTTGAGATTCTGAGGAAGATTCTTGCACATTTTCTTCATCAGCTGTCTTTGATTCCCTTTTTCCAGTGATCTTTCTTTTGGATCTTCTTAATACTGGCTCTTCATCCTCTTCCTCCTTTATCTCAGGGAGATCTTTCATAAATTCAGCAATATTATCAACATCAATGACCATTTCAGATGTAGTCATCTCAGAAGATTCCCATGCTTTTCTTTTCTTGGGATCCTCCTTTTGAAGTGCAGTGCCTTGTCTTTTAAGTCCATAATAGTGTGCTTCTTTTTTTGAGTTCATAGAGAGAAATTGTATATTTCTTCTATATCCCATGTAATAGGCTAGCTCTATTTGTCCTGGTGTCATGCCTTTAAATTGGGACATCTTCCAGTTACACTGATTGCACAAATACTTCTTCATTCCATATAGCACTTCACTTTCTGAGAGATTTTTCCTTTTCTGTTTAGAACCTCTTAGTGAACTGATCATAACATCCAGAGCTTGATTATTCTTCATATTGATAAAGTCCACAAGTTGTGCTGTCTACTATTCCTCATTGAGATCTTGGTTTGCAAAAAGTTCAATAGCCTTTTTCCTTATTTCAGGATCTGTGGCAATCATATGCTTGATCTCATCCTGGGTTGGCTTATATGGTTCTTAAGTCATCTTTTTGTTCTTTTTCTGCTTAGTAGTGTTGAGATCCTCAGCTAATTTTCTAGCCAATTCAGCATCTTTAGATTGCAGTGCTTCCAGTCTGGCTTTCTCAGCTTGATCCTCTACCTGAATTCTTTCAATCTCAGCTAGACTTGTTGCTTCTTCTCTTTCTTGTCTCTTAGTTTTCTTAGGCAAAGGAGCTTCTTCCACCATGATTTGCTTTCCTTTACCTCCTCTTCTTGTGGAAACCCCAACTTCACTGACAGACTTAATCTGTGTTTCTGTACCAGACTTAACCATAGCAGACTTAACCTCTGCAGCAGACTTAACCAAAATATCAGCAGGCTCAATCTCTTCTATCTCCACTTTCTTTTTCAGTAATTTATTTTGCTGACTTTGACTGAGATTGTTGATTAGAATGTCAGCTGCTTCCATTCCTTCAGGACTAACTTCTGAATTTTGAGGAGGTTTGTCCTTGATAGGGGTCTGAAGATCTTGATCAGCCAAATTCCTCCTCTGTTTGGAAGAATTTTCAATAGAAGTATCCTCAGCATCATTGAACACCATACCAGAAGCTTTCATTGCACTTTCCATCCTTTCCACCTTCCTGACCAATTGTTCAATAGTAGCACCCATAGATTTCTTAGTTTCCTTTAACTCAGTTTCAAGCCCCTCTATTTTATCGGCAAGTTATGTAAGAGTAACCTTGCTTGCAGAGGATTGGTCCTCCTCATGAGTTGTGGTGTGGGTGTGGATTTGTGGAGATTGGTGTGGTGGTGTAAGGGAAGTTGGCAAGGTGTGATGAGAGTTGGATGAACCAGGTTCAAGGATAGGGACATCAGGAATATCCATTGGTTGAGATGAGTCATCACTTTCAGAGGATGATGATGTACCTGCATTGTCAATACCACCTGGCAGCATAGCAGGGAGCAAGGGTTTAAATTTCCCTTTAAAACTCCTATTCATTTTTGCAAAGACCTTCTTTTTAAAAGGGATGACCGTATACTGAAGTTTTTTTTTATTGTTTCCACATCTAACACCGTTTGCAAAAACCTTGGATACATTAAAAACTTTGTGGTGCTTTTGGAATTTGCTACCATTGCTTCAAAAATCATTTTTGAGAAGTTATAGGTTTTATTTTTGGAGAGATAAATCAATGCAGAGGCAAGATCACTACCAAATTGATCCCATCCCCCACTTTTAGAACTTAAACACTGAAGCAAATGGTGAATTAAAAACTTCCAATTTGGAGTAAATTGACTTCTCCAAAATGTAAGAGTACCATCAGTAAGGTATCCTATTTTCTTCATGCCCTTAAAAATCCTTTTATTTGACAACATAGAGATTCCTGAGGCATCATCTAATTGAAGACTACTTCTAATAGAAGCCTCAGTAACAGAGAAAACAATATTATCTATTGTTGCCCTTAACTCTTGAGTCCCATCAACAAGAGTTTCAGCAGTAGCAGTCTGCCAAAACTGTTTGACTAAGGAATCGTAAATGATAGGATGACATGTTAGTGCATACCTTATGTAGGAGCCCTTCAGAAAGTCCACAATTTCATGGAAGTCATCGCTACCCTTTGGTTTCTTTAAAAACCCAACTTGATTATGCTTGTTACAGTACTTCATCTCACAATATTTTGTTTGCTTTGAAGGTGTTGTTTTGAAAAAGGGTTGATGATGGGTTTATATAGCCAAACGTGAACAACAGAGGATGCGATTTTCTTGCCGAAAATAGTTGATTAGTTTGTTACAATAATTTTGGAGAGAAAATAAAAGATAAAGATTGAAAATATAATCAAATATTATCTTTATATACTCCTAGAATATTGCAAAACTGTAACGGTATTATTTTAGGCAGTGAAAATCATTGGGCCGATGACCAGTACTAACGGTCATAAAAGTACACTGTCAGACTTAATTTTGGTCAACCAGACTTAACCACCCGACTTAACAGATGATCAATGGTGACTCAGAAGAAATCTGAACATAGCCTCTGTATGTCTGCAAACCATATCTTCCCTGCAAGAGTTAGTCCAAAGAGGATATATATATGTACCCATCTTAAACACCTTTATTATGCACATTTAAGAGTGATTTTTAGTTTTAAATTATACATTTAACCTCCCCATAAATGTAGCTAGGTATTATGTAATTTTAAGAAACCAAAACTTTATTAAGCATGAAAATGTGTACTTAATCCAAAACAAAAGAAACCATGATGTTTGCAAACCATGAAACACACATGTCCTAGTGACTTATTCAAAGACAATGCAAGTCTCTTAAAATGATGCAATAACCTTGAAAAGAGATGATGGCTTTCTCAAAAGTTAATCTCTCTTTCTTTTCTTTGCTTTGGAATCATGATCAAGCTCATCACAGATCTTAGTTAGCAGTTGACCACCTATGCTGAGAAGAAGATTGTCAACAGCATCATAGTCAATTCCTTCTTCTTGCCTGTACCCTTGAGCCTTCAATCTAGCTTTGTTTTTGACAACCACACCTCTTTCATCTCTCTTGTTATTGAAGACCCATTTGGTACTAATGTCTTTAACCCCAAGAGGCAGGTCTATAAGAGGCCATACTTGTTGCAGTTTGGACTGTAAGAGCTCTTCTTGCATGGCTTCAACCCAGCTTTCATTATCCAGAAATTCTTGTTGGTCTTTGTGATTGTTTCCACTTTTATCCCTGCCAAACCTTCAGCCTTCATTTCTTGCTAGAAATAGGTTGATGTACAATTTTCTTTCAAAGCTGTCCATTTGTTCCTTGGAACCTAGTTTGTGCTTAGAGCATCCACTATCAAATACATCTTTATAGCTTAGTTCCTGTAATGAATGATCCTGCACAGAAGTAAGAGATTAGTTTCTCTTGACGACCCAGGCCTGTGCAGGCTTGGGTCCAGTTTGTGGATCTACATACTAGTAAGTCTTGTATGAACAAGATCCATCAATACTAGAAATGGACTTATAGGTAAGTTCTCTTTTAAATGAGTCCCATTTCCAGTAATCTGAGTCTCTAGAACGAGACCTTCTTTTATCCTTTACAACATAAGAGTTTGGGGTCTTTGCTGTATTATTTCCAATGGGTCTCCCTACTGGTGATTTTGATTTAGAAAAACTTCTTTGATTAAAATTGTTCATCTGTGAGATAGGTCTTCTCACAGGTGAAGAAGATTTTGCAAAGTAATTTCTCTGATTAGCTTGATTCACCTGTGGTTTAACTGGTTGTTTTGGTCTGTAATAGCCAGTATCAACCTTGGGATGGGCAGGATTAACCTTTTGCCCAACAGGTTTAACCTGGTTTCTACCTGTATTAACATTTGGTCTACCAGAATTAATTTTGGAGTGACCAGTATTAACCCTTGAATAAGCAGAATTAACTTTTGTGTTACCAATATTGAGTAGAACTTGCCTAGGGACAAACTGATTAGCATGATTAATTCTGTTAGCATTGTTCCACACAGGTTTAACCACATGATTACCAGTATTAACCATTTTCTGTTTTCTCAACTCATTTTCCTTAGCCATTCTTTTTTCATGAAAATCACAATCTTTTATCAAATGACTAATACTATTACACACAAAACATCTTTTCTGAGTATATACATAACCTCCTCCTAACACTCTGTTCCATTTATCATTCTTTTCCCTTTTTGGTGTCTCTGGTTTATTTACTTGTTGCCTAGGAGATTTTAAGTGAGTTTCACAACTAGGTTCAACAGGTTTTTTTTTCAGGTTCAGACACAACAGGTTTATCACTTTTAACTGATTCAGACTTTGATACTTCACTTGACACACTTTCAGGTTCTGATTCAGAGGACTCAGAGATGTTTCCAAGTGAACCTTCACTATCATTGGATTGACAAGTGGAGTATTCACTGGTTTTATCTTCTGAGACTTTTGTTTCAGGCACTTGAGGTCCTTTTTTACCATACACATATAGTGATTCATCGAACTTTTTCTCAGGTAAAGGAATATAGTTTCCACTTAAAGGAGGTGGAACTCCTTTGTAATTATTGGTTTTTAAGAATCTACTATATTCAATTGAATCAGCCAAGTCAGTATCAGAAGCAGTAAACATACTTCTATCCATCTCTTCTTCATATCCTAGGCCAATTTTACATGTTGAGCTCATGCCACAGTCTATTAACTTTGACAAATTTTTAGAAGAATTTTTCCATTTGTCTAGAATCTGTTGCAATTCTTCTTTTTCTTTAAGATCTTTTTCACCAATTCTCCTATACCTTTTCAGTTTTTCATCTTTAGCATATATTTCATTGGCCTGAAAAGTAAGTTTTTGGTTTAAATTGGCTAGTTGTGTTTGAAGTTTATCAACCTGAGCTTCTAAAGTTTTGACACCATTTTCATAAGCAAGTATTCTTATCTCTTGTTCCTCTATTTGATTTGTTTGTTCATCACACATAGCCTTAACATTGTTGTATGAATCAATACACAGTTTAGAACATAGAGATACCTCAGAGTTTGAGCTTATGGCCATAAGAGCATGGTTTGTAGGTTCTTCCTCATCAGTGTGCTCCACCCAATTTATTATGCCATCATCCATAGTCAGCAGACCAACCTGGCTTGTCTCCTTCTTGTGGGCTTCCTCTGGATACATCCTCTTCTTTTTCTCTTCAGAATTTACCTTTGCTGTACATTCTCTTGCAAAAGTGACCATTTTTGTTACACTTCCAGCATACAAGCTTTGATTTGTCATAACCAACTGGCTTATTTCCATTATATTTAATGTTTCTTCCAGTTTTCTTGAAGAATCTCTTCATCCTGAGTGCAATCATGGCCAATTGCCAATTGATATCCATTTCTTCAATATCAACATCATCAATCTGATCAAGATCATCATGTATGAGATCTCTTTCTTTAGATCTTCTTGCAAAAAGAGAGTAAAGAACTTCATCAGCAAAGCCAGCAGAATCATCTCTTTCCTTGTTGTTAGAAGAGGAAGCATAGCTGTCAGGATTAAAACTACCAGAACTAACTCTGTTAGTACTGGTCTTGCCTTGTCCAACAAAGGCAGCATTGGCAGCACTGGATGATGATTTTAAGCTTTCTTTGACATCGTGTTCAAAAACCCTAAGATTGTTGAACAAATCATCAATAGACCAGTTGTCAACACCTTCTTTTAGCCTCATGCTCATAGTTACATTGATCCATTCTTGATGCATAGATCTGAGAAACTTATGGTTTGCATCTTCAGAAGACACAGGAGAACCATGAGCTTCTAGTTGAGAGAGTAGGTGCTGGAACCTTTCATAACCTTTTTCAAGCCCTTCAGAACTGCTCACTGTGAAAGCCTCAAATTGCTGTTTGAGTATGGCCTTTTGCATCTTCTTGGAGTTGGCATTCCCTCCAAATCTGACTCGAATTGCTTCCCAGATCTCTTTGGCATCATCCATCCCATGGAATCTTCTTAGGTGTTCTTTTGGAATGGCCATTAGAAGAATGGTCCTAGCTTTCCTTTTTTTCTCCACAGCATGTATCTCTGCAGCAGTAACTGGTGGAAGCACTTTAACAGTACCATCCTTGCCTACAGAGATTCTTTTCTTTGAGTTTCCATTCTGTATGACTTTCCACACATCATTATCTATGTACTCCAGATAATGTTCCATCTCCATAGCCCATATATCATACTCTTCCTTTTTGAGAATTGGAAGTTTGATATTGGCTACAGGCACAAGCTGCTGTTGGTGTTTTGGCTTCTCATTGTCAGAGACAGCATCTTCATGGTTTGATTCTTCAGCCTCAGAGTCACTGTTACGACTAGAGAATTCATCAACAGGTTTGGACATCTTTTTGGAATTTTGGTGAGTGTTTGAGTGGTTATTGTGTGGATCTGTGTTTCTTCTTACTCAGAGTTCCTCAACGAGGCTCTGATACCACTTGTAGGTCCAAAGATTTGGATCTTAGCAGCCTTTGTAAGACAATAGACACCTTAGATAAATCCAAACTATCTATATGAGAAACTTTAAACAATGTATACATGATGTTAATGCGGAATGTTAACACAAGCAGTAAGAACAACATAGAGAATTACTAACTTTGTTTTCTATTAATTTCTTGAAAACTTGGCATTGAACTCAATGCCGTAGGGTTCCTTTTATACTATAAGGAAACCCTAATTCTACAAAATGTGTGAAAGGATGCATACATATCTTCTCCTAAGATATCTAACCGTATGCATATCCTTTCCTATAATATCTCCTAAGATATCTAATTTGTTCAGCAAAACAGACTTAACTGAACATAAACAGACTTAACTAATCTGGCCAGACTTAACTTTGTACTGGTAGACTTAACTAAACCTACCCGACTTAACTAGACTATTCAGACTTTTAAGTCTGTTACAAATAATTCCCAACATATACCAAGTCCCTAAGATGAAACAATGGCTCTTGATACCAATTGTAGGATACTAATAATTATAGCATGTATGGTTCTTGTGTTTGTGGATCAAATTAAGAAAAAGGAATGAAGAACGAGATGAGAGTTTAGAGAGAGAAAGAAAGAGAGAGTTGGGAACTTAGAGAGTGAAAGTGAAATATTAGATTAATGAGAAGTTCCAACCCTCTCCACATGTGGAGAGGGGTATTTATACTTACAACTAGACGCCCACTCCCGGGCTGTGGATCAGGCATACAGTGGGTAAAGACCCGTCCTTCCTCCACGATGTTGCTTAACTAATACTAACTATTAACTAATACGATAAATACTACGAGCTACATGATGCTAAACTATACTCGGGGTGACCGAGTCTTCTATATGAAAAAAACGTATTCCTAACACTTATGCACTTTCCAAGAGCCAAAGCTTACAAACGTTTCGAAACTTATTTAAACCTAACCATTACCGCACAAGCAACTGTAGGATACACATAAACATAAACTCTTATGGTTCTTGTGATTTGTATGGATCGAATAGTGCAAAAAATCTTGAGAGAGAAAGATGAGAGGTTGGGAGCCTTTGTAGAGAGAAACACATGAAATATTAGATTAACTATGTGAAAGGTCCAACCCTCACCATTGCATGGTGAGGGGTATATATAGTTACAAGATATAAAACGCCTCTACTAGGCTGTGGATCAGGTGTACAGTGGGTAAAGACCCGTCCGTCCTCCACGGTGTTACTTAAACTATACTAATTACTAACTAATACGATAACTACTACGAGCTACATAATGCTAAACAATACTTGGGGTGACCGAGTCTTCTATATATAAAAAATGTATTCCTAACAATCTCCCCCTAAGGGAGGTCACCCCAGAAATTAAACTTTGAACTCTAGCATCTAAATCTTTGTCGATATCTTTGTAGCTCATAGCCTTTGATTCTTCATTGTCATGAACTTTCTGCTTTCAGCAGTGGACTCTAGATGACTTGATTAATGTGTTGGATGATCTTTGGCGTTACTTCGAGTTCTTCATCCAAATGAGTATCTTTAAGTCATCTTTGAGTAGTAACGTCTCCAAGTGAAGGGGATATCTTTGCTTTGGCATGCTCACACTTTTCAGGATCATGATCTTCATCATCAGAGTAGTGGAAGCATAGTTGAGCCCATGCAATCAGCAACAATCGCCAACTTCTTTGTCTCTGGTGGGTGTACGCCTTTCCAACATGCTCATACATCTTTGTTGAGTGCATCTCCATGCTTTTAGATGTTGGTGCGAGCATGTGGAGCTAGAGTGATGGTGGTGAAAGTGATAAGGTTGGTATGTTAAGCTGCATGAAAATTGGCTAGTAATAAACATACCAGCACNGAAACACATTTTTGCTGACACCTTGAGAGTTTTATGATTTTCAAATGTTCCCCCTTAACATGTGCTCATAGGTATTTGATAGAAATTTGCACATGTAAGGGTGAGTTGCACTTTTTGAATTGATCCATTCTTAATAGACATATACCTGAGGGACACGTTTACGTTGCTTAGTTAAAGGGATCCATTATAGCTTTTAGGTGATAACTAGCCCTAGTAACTAACTTGAAGTTGTTAACATTCCTTAGAAAGGAAGTTAGACCCGTCAAAGTATACATCTAAAAAGAGCTTCTCGAAATGGTACGCTCTACTCAGACAAGTCCTCTTCGAGACACGCTTACATCATTGGTCAGACCAGCTTGAAATTATTACCCGGTCAGGACAAGTCCTTTCGATTGATGACAGTTTTTGTTTCGTCAATTCATGAGTCAAATATGAGTCACGCTCACATAAAATGCCAAAAAAAATTTAATCACCACAAGCCATTTTGCTCCCCCTCAATATATGCATTGGTATATCAAAAGGTTTAGCACATATTGGGGAGCATATATTTACTTTTAAGTCCACAACATCACATTTTATTAGATTTCATATTTAAATCACATTCTCTCCCCCGATCAAAAAATTTCAAATCATTTGAGATTTTGTGATCCCAATTGATTTAAATAAGTTTAGGAGCATGGGAGAAAATGTGTTCGGATTTTTAACATGTACTGATTATGAGACGCTTATTCACTGCTGCTGGTGCACAAAGTTTAGAAAGGTGCAGAAATTTTGAGCAAATACGCTCCCCCTCAATTAATGAACCGTTTTCTATTTAAAGAGCTGTAGTCATTACATTGAGCGGCAAGTATTTGTGAAAATTTAAGTTTAATCGCCACCTTGTAAACCACAAAAACTCTCTTGAAGAATCATAGATGAGAGAGATTTTGGGATGAAAGAAGACTTCTCTTCTTTTTCGAGAAATGATACACTGAAACGTACATCATTTCGAAGAAACATGGATATAAAGTAATCCATGCCTGGGAGAACTTCACCCAGTGAGAGGAACAACCATCTTTTTGGCGACGTACCTTCCCCATATATACTAATGGGTTGCTATCTGAAGTAATAGCAAGCCATTTTGACATGTTTTACTTATTCATTTTAAACTTCTGTTCGAGCTTTATTTAAAGCTCCGTGCCATTGTTGAATGACATTTCTAGAACCTTAAATGTTATCGATAAACAGAAGACATGCCTAAAGAAGAACTATTTTTGTGTTTTTTGTGTTTTTCAGATTTTTATGGTTTTTTTTATAGGTTTTATATTTTTGTATTTTTCTTTTTGGTTTTAAAATTATATACAAGGATATGTGAAGCAAATCCATTACTCGTCACTTTCTTCCTGAAGACATTTGAGTGATTCTGGAGTGAGACTCTTCATTCCAAGACGCGGAAGAATAAATTGAAACCGTTCTCCTGGGAGTGCCTTACTGAAGAAATCTGCCAGCTGAAACTCTATCCTCACGAAGTGTAGTTCCACCACACCATTCTCAACTTGTTCCACCACACCGTTGGAGAATCCATTTGTCAGGAGAAACATTGACAGTATATCGTACCATGCCTTAGGCGCCTGCTTTAGGCCATAGAGAGACCTTTTCAGATGGTACACATGGGTGGGGCGATCAAGATCTACAAATCCTTCGGGTTGACTGACATAAACAACTTCATTCAGCTCTCCATTTAGAAATGCAATTTTTACATCCATTTGGTAGACTATCAAGTTCTGACTTGCAGCATTGGCGAGAAATATTCTGATAGCTTCAATACAAACAACCGGAGTGAAAGATTCCTCAAACTCAATGCCTTCCTTTTGACGATATCCCTTAGCAGCAAGCCTTGCCTTGTATTTAGAACATCATCATGCTCATCAAGTTTCACTTTGAAGATCCACTTAAGAGCTATAATCATTGTACAGTCCAGAGGTGGTACCAATTCCCATACTTCAAGTCGATAGACCTCATGAATTTCTTCTTGCATCGCATTAACCCAACAGTCGTCTGATATAGCAGTCTTGAAATCTTTGGGCTCGACTTTGGATAGTACGTAATTATAAAATCACCACAAGGCATGTGTGTCAAGTTGCCTTAGTGTGGACACCGGTCGAGAAGGATTCCAAATAACGTTCACAATCACATGGTTATTGGTCAAGTATCAGTGATGATCATGTGGTCGTGGGTAGGAAAACTGATGTAACCGTGTTAAGATCTCCTGAAGATGATGTCTCAGATGAAGATTCAGGAGCAAATGTGTTTTTGAACGGAGCATCATCAGGTAGAGCAAATGGATTTACTTCAAAAGAATTTGTCGACTGCAGTGCCTTGATGTACGAAAGGAGATTGAATGTATGATGATGATGGTGAGTGACTTGTTGATGGAGCATCCTGAGCAACTGAAATAGGAAAATATGGACCATTTGAATTGTTTGGAACATGAGCTGCGACAGCTGGTGGTACCAGTGTATCAACAGTTGGTGGCTCAAACTATTCATCAACCATTGGATCTAACAAGATCTCCAAATCCTTACCGGTAGGTGGTACATAAGTACATGCAGGAGTGGGATTCTGTACAAGACTTGAACTGATTGGTTCAGGAGATAAAAGTTTAGATGTGGGTCCTGCACTGAAGTGTACAGGATCCGTTTGCTCAGTCAGCTCATAGAATGTGATGTGAATGGTTTCCAAGATTTATCGGGTTCGTTTGTTGTAGATTCTGTAACCCTTACGATCTGAAGCATAACCAACGAAGAAACCTATAACAGCTTTAGCTTTTAACCTTTCCAAATCTTGACTGTCATTTGTATGGTAGCATAAAGCACCAAACACAAAAAGAGAGGACATGTCTGGTTTTCTGTTGTGTACCAGCTCATATGGAGTTTTGTTGTAGAGAGTATGTATCAAGGATCAGTTATGAGTGCAAATAGCTGTAGCAATTGCTTCCGCCCAAAGAAACATCGGTTCCTTGGAAAATATTAGCATGGTTCGAGCAGCTTCCACAAGAGTACAATTTCATCCTTCATCAACGCCGTTCTGCTGAGAGGTGCGGGAAACACTTTTCTGCTGAGTGATGCCAATACTTTCTTAGAATTGAGTGAGTTGTTTGTTCACAAACTCTGTTTCATTGTTTGTGCGGATGATTCTGATGGTTTTGTTGAGTTTCACTTGCAATTGTTTGATCAGTATGATGATAACCCCTAGAGTTACATCCATGGTTCTTTAAAACTTCACCCATGTAAACCGAGAGTAGTTGTCAATGACAGCTAGAACGTATTACTTCCCTTTTATACTCTGCACACTCATTGGTCAGCATAGATCCATATGTAGGGTGTGTAGAACTTCCATGATGGTGTTGACAGAATTGGGTTTTTGGGTATGCTTCTTGCTTTTGCCCAGTTGACAAGCCGAACAAAGATGATTTTTTTCGAACATTAATCTCGGTAGACCTTGTTCAAGATACTAGCGAGCAAGATCATTGATGGTACCAAGGTTCAAGTCATCTATACTTCGGTGCCATAGCCACGATAACCAAAGATATCAAGCAAATAGGAGAGGGCCACATCATGTCTTCAATAGAGATGGTGTACAAGTTAGTGCCACGACTGCCTTTTAGAAGATCAACACCATCCAATTTTCTGACAAAGCAAGTGTGTTTGCTGAAAGCCACTTCGAGATCGCAATCACAACATTGACCAATAGATAACAAATTGTGCCCAAGTCTTTCCACGTAGTATACCCTAAAAATTATCCAGTCACCAAAGACATAATCTCCATAACCCATAATTGCTTCAAAATGGTAGTCCCGAATCTAACTGTCCCAATAAACTTATTCATGAAATTCTTGAGCTATGAGCGATCTCTGGTCATATGTTATGAGCAGCCTAAGTCCAAATGTCAAAGGATGATTTGTACGACCTGCATTTGAAAACAGACAAAGCAAGAGAGTTTGGAGTGCCGGATCCCCAATTTAAGTTGGGTTCCAGTTGGGTAGTGCAAACAAATTCTTCAGCCACAGAGGCCTTAGGTGCATTCGTTTCAATGGTGGAGGTTTCACTAGTAGATGCAAAGGGCCTAGTTAAAGGACAATAGGCCTCTAAAGGGAAAGTTCTACCAGCTGGCTTCCATTTCTTAATAGGCACTACTTTAGAGTTAGTTATCCTAGTTAAAGGGAACTGTTCTCCTAAAGTGAATTTCCTTCCAGTGGGCTTCCATTGATAACCAACATTAGTAAACAAATTTCCAGTTGTTTTCCAAATTTGCTTAATTCATTTAGCTCTTCAAACTTTCTTAACAGGGGTTTTGTTGGATGACTTCAAATATTTCTCAACACATTTATCATGATTAGCCGAAATTAAGCATTCATTACATGTTTTGCAAAGTGAATTAGGGCTTGAATTATGATCCTTTTCGCTCAAATCCGACTTGTTGTTCCTCATGTGGTCTTCTACTTTCTTCTTAGAAACACCTTTAGCTGGCGAAGTCTTAACATTTTTTACATTTCTCCTAGGTTTTGACTTTCTAGCTTTAGTGTCACTATTAACTCCTATAGAAGGACTGATGGGAATCTTAGTCTTTTTCACTTCCAGTTGCTGAACATGTTTTGATGTGTTGGGATCGGAAGTTTCCAAGGGTGCCTCAAAGGTTACATGCTTGTTCTTAGTCATTGAGGATGATGCAGTGAGCCTATCTTGCTTGTTGTCTATCTTAGGACGTGTGCCAATGGCATATTCTAAGAGTTCTTGAGATCGTTTAGTGAGGAAGCAGGCATCTAGAATAGCACTATCCTGTGGTTTCACTTTCCTATCCTCGTCTACTATCTCATGAAGCATGTCAAGACTATCCTTAAGGTACGAGAGATAGGCATAGTGAGCCGACCTATTGTTCCAAAGAGGAAGCGGAATATGCGCAGCATCAATTGCATACTTCTTACAAGCAGAAACCTTTTGAACAACATTATCACAAGTGATGATTGGCATTTTCCCTTTCACCTGAGTCTTTAGATTCTCAATCTCTTTAAGCAAAGAAGTTATCTTTTCATTGTGTTTATCACGTGCGATCTTAATTGAATCATATAACTCTTTGTAATGTTGTTTAACTTTTGAATTTTCAGCTCGAAAACAATCATTTTCATATTGCAGTTTGTTAATGATGTCTTGAAAGTGAAAATTCTGAGAATCTAGAGACTGTGCTTTATGGGGGTCAGTCACATCACTCTTATTAGACTCTAATTGGGCAACTTGAACCCTTAGTTTCCGAATCGTGTTATTGTGAGCTTGAATCTTTTCATCGCGTTTGGCTAATTCAAAATATGCATCAAATTCAGGAGCATCCGAAGATGTCTTGGCATTTGAGATTTTAATTCTTTCTTCTAAATGTTGATACTTTAATTGCAAATTAAGATTATCAACCTCTAGT
>LBNU01012941.1:35371-70879 GCA_014162995.1 Artemisia annua | reverse complement strand
CGTTTGGCTAATTCAAAATATGCATCAAATTCAGGAGCATCCGAAGATGTCTTGGCATTTGAGATTTTAATTCTTTCTTCTAAATGTTGATACTTTAATTGCAAATTAAGATTATCAACCTCTATTATTGAAAAATGCCTAACCATGTTATCATGGTCATCGTTTTGAATTTTTTTCATGCAATATTAAATTCTCCCCCTCAAGCTCAACAACATGATTCTGGAAAACATTCAATGCAACAGACATCTCATGAAATTGACAAGCAGATAATGTAGAATTAGTAGCAGTATAAAATACATCTTGTGCAATACATCTAGCAATCATATTCTCATTCGTGATGAGAATGTTTTTCTTTTCAATTTCACAGCATTTAAGATCAATTGCAATTTGTTTTCCCTCGTTTTCCACATTTTTAAACACTTATTTCATTTCTTTCAATTCAGTTTCAAGGGTTTTTTGCATTCCCTCAAAATGTTCTTTGATGAGTTTAAAAAATGGCATAACCTCAGTTAAGTAGCACTCTTTTGTTTGTTCAAATCCCCTTTCCCCTTCAGTAATCCCCGTTGGTGTAATTCTCTTCTTACAAGTTTTATCAAAATCGGCAAACATTTGACAAAGAACATAGATGCTGATAAGGGTTTTACATTTGGTGGGGAGAGTTAAAGGCACTAAACGCATTGGTGTATTGGGAGGGTACACCGTGGCAGCAGCTATTTTGCAAACGGTACGGGTTTCGCCCACAAGTCTTTCTGCTTTCATTTTTCTAGGTCTATACTCCAAAATACTTGCTCTGGGGTTAACCTTTTTTGAGGGACAAAAATAGCTAATCGGTTATCATCAGAGTAATCATATTTGTACAGAATTTTGTTTGCAATGCACAAGGGATCCTTTAATTTTTCAAACAATTTCTCTCTAGTGATTCCTTCTATCTCATTGGTCTCATCAAATGACGTCACATCAGGGGGGGCATGACCAGGCTTAAGCATAACATTTGCGTCATATAATGCAGGTTGGGCAACTCTAACGCTCCTAAGGCAATCAGATTTGGGTTCACCTACATCTTTTTCACTGTTTTCATCACACAACTTTTTATGCTTCAGAATCATTTGAGCAGTTTGAATGGTTTGGCCTTGCGTGTACAATTTATTTCGAGCTTATGCTTCAACGTTTTAAGTCTGGAAAAATCATTTAAGAGTTTAGATTCTTTATTTTGAAAATCAAGTTTTAGTGTAATTACACTTTCCTGGATCTCCTGTTCTCGTCTAACAGACTAATCAAGTTGTTTTTGTAAAGAATATAACTCCCCTTTTAATGTTTCTTGCCTTAAATTATGTTCAGTTATGTATGAACGCATTTGCCAATCCATTTTCTGCTCACGTTCAGTTAGCTCAAACTTTGCTCGTTGTTCATATATGGTCACCTGATCCTTAAGGATGTTAAGTCTAGTGGTCAGAGTGTCATCAGGGATATAAGCAGTGTTCTCAAGCAACTCACAAGCATTATTTACAACAGAAGATGCACTACTAAGTACAGCAGACACTTCGTTGTGTTTCACATATTGTTCATATGGGGTAACATTGCTATTTCCCATATTATCAGTATCTGACTCAACAGCGTTTGTTTGTTGTACTTCGTTAGGAATCTTTTGTTCATGCAATACCTTATCATCATTTACAACAGAAGATGCTCCACTAGGTACATCAGTTTCTTTGTTGTGCTTCACATGTTGTTCAATTGGGAAAGCATCGCTGTTTTCCAATTCAACATCATCTGACTCAACAACATTAGTTTAATGTAATTTGTTGAGTATCTTCGGTTCATCAATGCTTTTATACAGTTTGAGTACCTCAGCACGTGACACCCGTTCTTTTACCAGTCTGATATATGCATCTATGTCATGTGCAACAAGAGTCGATGAACTGTTGGTAGTGTCAAGCTTATCAGTCTCTGATCCTCTGCCTTCAGTGACAACTGACCCAACATCTGATGCTTTACCCGAATTCACAATACCATCACTTGATTGCATCCGACATGCCTTCACCTTGTCTTCATTCTTAAGTTTGTGTTGTGCTCTTTCGTCAATGTACTCCTTAACGTTACCCATGAGTTGGAGTAGTGTGACTCTGAACATGTCAACTTCGATTCCCGTGTAAGTAGCAAAGCACTTCTTCGTCATTTGACTCTCATGATCATACTCCTCAGTGAATCGCGAATTAATGTACATTTGGAGCTGGTTTTTGATCACACATAATGCAGCCATAGATCTACCTTCAGAAAATTCACCTTTGTCAAGTTGTTGTTGAAGTTGATCTAAGTATAGAATCATTTTGACTGTAAAGGTCTCAACATCTTGACCAAAGAGTGTTGCGAATGCACGTTTGTATCCTCCCAAGTATCCAGGTTGTTCAAAGAGAACCTTGAGATGTGAGTGAAGTAGTCGAAAGCATTCTATGCAACTTTCCTTTGCTTTGTCAGGTAATTTATTTGGCTGATGAGGCTCATTCTATTGAGAATTCGAGCACGAAGATTCCATTGCAGCATTATCAGACTCAAAAATGTTAGTTTGTTGTAAAGGGTTGGAAGTCTTATGTTCATCGATCATGTCGTACAGTTTGAGTATATAAGAGATGACAGGATCTGAATTAGTAGACATGATGTGGATGTGCACGGGATTTTAAACTTCTATGATTTAAACCGAGAAATAGATTCTTTCTCGGGATTTTACAAAATCAAGAAGAAACCGTGAAATGATGCTGAGTACTTTAGTAATTGAGTGTGAGATTATAAACTTTGCAAGGTACAGTAAGTTATCTAAGTCAAGTCACAACGAGTCAAATCGCACCAAGTCAAATCACAATTAGTCAAATTGCAGGAATCAACTTGCAACGTCAGATTGTAATTGGACAAGTTGCAACAACTCAAATAGCAACAAATCTCAAATTACGAAACTATTCAACTCGCAACATATTGTCAACTCACAACAACTTGATCACCTAGCAGTGTGTTATTAACCAGCAGTGTGATTTGGTTCGGTTGATACAAGTTGCTATGGTGAAATTATGGTCTGAAAACTTAAAACCTCAATAACTTCACTCCGGAGGTGATTTGGGCCTCGAAAAATTCGTTTCACGGCTTCGTAGGGAAATCTCACAATATTCAGCCTGTTCCGGTCGTTTTGACAGGTATTTCGCTGAAAACGGAGTTACGGTTCAAAAGTTATGGCCGTTTGAAGTTTTGACGTAAAAAGTCAACTTTGGTCAAACTACAACTTTGGAGCTAATCGCTAAAAAGGAGGTAATCGCTAGTTGGAGGTAATCACTGAAGAAAGCTAATCGCTAAACACACAGCTAATCGCTAAAAAGCTAATCGCTTGATGAGATAATAGCTAGTCAAGAGTTAATCGCTGCTGAAAGTTAATCGCTGGATGAGGTAATCGCTAAAACCAGCCAATCGCTAAAAAGCTAATCGCTGGATTAGATAATCGTTAACACCAGCTAATCGCTAAAAAGCTAATCGCTGGAGTTAGGTAATCGCTAAGCACTACAAGACACAACGAACTAATTGCTACCACAAGAATCCAAACTAGTCGCTGTCCAGCGATTTTGTCCTTTTGTCCCAATATAGTAAAACACACTAATCGCTAGAGTTAAACGCTACTCAGACATAGCTAATCGCTACGAAGAACACCAACAGTAGAGATAATCGCTACTAAGAAAAACGCCCCAAAAACCTTCAAATCTCCAAACTAATGAAAGATAAAGCCTATCCAACTGAAGAACGAGGTAACTATAACACCACTAATCACAAAAGTAAACCCATAACACTTCATATATCACAAACAAGATCAAACCAAGATGTTTTCCTATAAAACTATTCTAACCACCTAAAACCACAAAAACCAAACCAAATCCGAGAATCCAAGGCCCTAAGATGAAACCATGGCTCTTGATACCAATTTTAGGATACACATAAACATAAACTCGTATGGTTCTTGTGATTTGTATGGATCGAATAGTGCAAGAAATCTAGAGAGAGAAAGATGAGAGGTTGGGAGCCTTTAGAGAGAGAAACACATGAAATATTAGATTAACTATGTGAAAGGTTCAACCCTCACCATTGCATGGTGAGAGGTATATATAGTTACAAGATATAAAACGCCTCTACTAGGCTGTGGATCGGGTGTACAGTGGGAAAAGACCCGTCCGTCCTCCACGGTGTTACTTAAACTATACTAATTACTAAGTAATACGATAACTACTACGAGCTATATAATGCTAAACAATACTCGGGGTGACCGAGTCTTCTATATATAAAAAATGTATTCCTAACAGCAACAATAAACAAAAACACTCGAGAATATTAGACATACTTTTAACTCATTAGGTCGTGGATAAAAACAATAAACTAAGATTTGCCATACTAATGTAGGTCGCGTGTTGGTGCCACATACTTTTACCAATTGACTTCATTCTATTCAGACTATTTCACATAGGTGATTTCGTAGCCCCACTTTTACTTGTTTTGAATTTCTTTGGGGTGATAATACATGCTCATTTTTACTTAAACTCGTTGTTGTTTTACATATGGACACAATTACATTAAACATTTGTTGATTGCCTAAGTTGCCTCATTTGGCATAAATGTCTCCACAATCATGAACTATTAATTACCAGAAAACGCGAATGTTGTTAATAGATCTATTGGGTTGACACCCCCGTTCGGGTTGGTCGCGCCAACTAGACAAACAAACGCATACCATTTGAGGATTCCTTTAAGTGTTTGCCGAACACTTGTTTGGGGCATTTATTTATGCTTGATTGCATGCCAAATACGTTAAGCGTCAGTGTCATGAGCTTAGTGCAATTGTATTTATTTACATACTTACTGAAATCTTGTGTTCTGTACATGACTTTATATTAAATTAAACCTATGAACTCACAAATATTATGTTGGCGTTTTAGCGTGTATTTTCTCAGGTGTTTGATCTTTACTGCTGCATAACTTATTTTTGGAGGCGCTTGGCATTGGCACGGTCATAGACTACTCTGATAAATATTTGGGACCACTTTACTTCTTTTATGGGCCTGTGAATGATGTAAACTCAATACTTTTAATTATGAAATTTCACATAAACGGTTGAGGTAAAACCGTTCTTTGTACTTTGTGTTGTGATACAAATTTAATAGCACCCCATTGACATTATCTTCCGCTGCGATCCGATTTTAGGGGTGTTACAAACTAGGGTTTGTGCAAAGAAAGTGTTAAATGATAATAAAGAAATTAAGCGATAGAGAGATTATATGGGGAGGGTGAATCAATAGGATCGATTATTAAAAGAACAGAGTCTTTGTTTATTTGCAAAACGGACCCAAAAAATGTGGAAAACATGACAATTTAAAAAGATAACGGGCCAAAGGTGATTAACATTGCCACGTCAAATCCTCTCATTGTAGGGCTATAATAGGAAGATTAACGAAGATTTTGAATTTAATAGGAAGATTAAAAGATGAGTGCATACAAAAGGAAAAGGTGGAAAAATAAAAGATGAGTGCATACAAAAGGAAATGGTTACAATAGGAAAATTAAGATGAGTGCATTACACACACTCATAAAACACAGTCACATGACTCCTAATGTTGAGGCTGTAAATACAAATTATACTAAAACCAAAAAACACAATCAAATAATGTCTAATGCTGAGGCTATAAATCTTCATTTAATTTGATTCAAATCGATAAAGTTGATCAAATTTTAATCGCATTATTAATTACAAGTATATTCTAAAAGAAGATGAACATAATAAATAGTCATTATTCTGTTCCTAAACGAACGAGAAAAAAAATTATATCAGACAGATCTATATACATTTGTTACGTTGATTAGAAAAAACCTCTTATATCTTATTTTGAAAGATGACGTGAACCTATGCATGTCGTAAGAAAATTGAAATAAAAAAGCTAGATAATGTGAGATGTTTGAACATCACCTTCGCCAAACGGCGTCCAAGTGTCATTAAGAAGGAAAACAAGCTTTCTTTGTGGGGTGCAAAGTGCAGTTATTATCTTTTCTCCAAATGAAAAAAACTGTATACTCATTTGGGGTCCTTCACTTGATGATATGTAGCCAGATACTAACCCATCAAGTGATGGATCTCCAAATGAGTATTCAATTTTTTTCATCTGGAGAAAAGATAATAACTGCACTTTGCACCTAACAAAGGGTAGAAAGATCGTCTGCCTTCTTAATGACATTTGCACGCCGTTTGGCGAAGGTGACTTGCAAACCTCTCTTATTTTCTATCTTTTTTCGATTTTCTTACGACCTGCATAAGAAATAAGAGATTTTATTAATCAAGGTAAAAAAATGTATGCAGATCTGCCTGACATAAATTTCTTTTCTGATTTGTTTAGGAAGAGAATGATGGCTATTTATAATGTTCATCTTGTTTTTCACGGGCTTTGTACATTAATAATGCAATTAAAGCTTTGTTAACTTTATGGATTTGAATAAACAAATTGAAGATTTACAACCTCAGCATTAGACGTTATTTGACTATGCTTTATGATTTTTGTAATAATATATATTTACAGCCTCAGCATTAGGCATCATGTGACTGTTGATATATGTTCAAGATATAACATAATAATTAATATTGCCATTAATTATATGAGACCATGGGGCCAAACTTTTCTCACATATCAAGAGACTAATCCCCCACCATCCATCTAAAAAAATCAAAATGGTTGAGATTAAAAGTATTTAAATTTCATCTAGTTTTTATATTTTAACTACTTTATAGACCCGTGATAAATCACGGGTAGCTTATAAAAGAGTAAAAAAAAAGTTAACAATAATGACATTTGCATAACAATTTAATGGATATGTAGAATATTTGAAAAGATCAAAGAAACAATTATAAAAAACTTAGATATAAGTATCTAATAGACTAATACATTAAAAGAAAAAAGTTTGCATTAGCCGGTCGAAATAAATATGGTTTGTTAAAAAAATGATGGTGAGATAAAAAAATCAGCTAGAACTTCATGATTAACAATGTTCAAAGTGTTATTTAAGGTAGCTCATTACGGAGTACTAAAATATATATCCAATATATATCCAACGCCTTTATGCTTTAGACATGGCTAATTAATCATTTCCTGAACGTGTATTATTTACGTATTGTACATTAGATAACAAAATCAAAATATTAACATGGTAACCATGGTAATAGTCACTACATATAAATGGTTCCAATATTCAAAATAACATATTCCTAGATGCTAAAGTCACAACCAACCGAACTCACCTGTTACTAACAAATCTTATTCCAAATGTGGAATCAAACCGTGAATTGACATAGAAGAGGAATTACTTATTGATATGGGTGGAATATTTCCAAAATATCTCACACAAAAAGAACCTCTCTTCCGATCACTACGTCTACACTTTCCTATACAAGTTATCATACTACAAAAACAATAATTACGAACCCCGTAATATATCTATACGTTCCGACTTGATATAACCTTCAGTAGTTTCAACTGTTCAGTTGAGTCTTACTATTCGGCCTTCTTGTTATCAACCACTGCGTTTAGCATTTTCTTAAGTTGCAGAGATACTCATGTTTGAACTCGTTCTAATCTCAGAAACCTACATAGCAACATGCATTAAGTACTTGTAGCATTAGCATGTAACTTGTAATAGAACAATTTGCATATGAAAGATACAAAAGAGAGGTGAAGTATTATTAATCAAGTTTATCAGAAGAAAAACGTGTCTACTCATAGTGACTTTAAACATCTTACATCTTCATCGACATCCAAATCTCAATGTTAAGATCGTTTATAGCTCGAGGTTTGTTAGACCTCATCTAGGGATTACACAATAATAATGATTAGAACACGATACGCAGCGGAATAAACAAAACATCATTATTATTGCTACAAGGTTTCTTCATATTCATCTCTACTCTAACAATACAATAAGCCCCAATGCTATGTGATCAAGTATAGCACGGTTACACTCTAACAGGATCCAAGATCCTTGAGGCTTATACAAACTCTAGGCGTCTAACACAAAGACTACGCCTAGGTTTACACACACATTTCCTGGTTTTACATTGTGACACGTATATTAAATCTATTCCATGTATTCTCTTTATATAATAGAGAACTAGGGTTACAAAATACTACGAAGGACTATATTGAAATAACTTATTTGTAAAGCAAGTCCCTTGTCTATTGCATTCTTCACTTTGTCATCATAAGTCCTTCATCTTTCATATTTTGTCAATATCAACTCAAGTATAAATCCCAACAATCTTCCCCTAGTTGATATGACAAAACCAAGTAATCACGAACTTCCCCTGAAGCTAATATATATGAAAGATAAACAAACTTCCCCTTAAACCATGCTATATTACCAAGGATCTTTAAGTTGCAACTTCAATGTAAATATTCTTCTTCCCCTTTTTGTCATCATCAAATAGGGGACAAACGTAAGCAACCTTGATCTTTACAACCACGAATCAATATTACACGTCCAATTCATCTTTCCAATGTTTCAAAGTCGCCACCATTAAGTTTTCCGCATCTAGAAATGTACTTGAAATAATAGAAATCCAAACCATCAGTAGTAATAACAACTAGGAGTTGTAAAAACCTTCACCTTGAATGATGCATGTAGATGGTTACACATTTAATCAATAAGCTTCCCCGAAACCCATATGTTAACCATGTTGTGAATGTAAGCTCCATGTAATGATCACTGATGAAGAAAACTAAGTATTACCAACTTGATGCTGAAGTAGAACAACCCAAATTTGTGCCTTATATCTTGTGCTAAAACTGACTTTGAACGTATACTTAACGTATAGGGAGATCGCAATCTCTTGACAATAAACATTGAGCACAATAACGTAACTCCTTCAAGTGTTTGTCAATTCATAGTCACTTGAACGAACGAACAAGTTATCTTCAAAGCGTCACACCAACTTTGAGATATGATAAAACAAAAATCTGAATATGTCCACTTCATACTCAAATAGATGATAAAAACCTTTCTTCGTAATCAATTGAACAATATAAAAACGAGCTTTTGTAATCTGTTAAGAACCAATCAACCAAAAACCAAATTCTTCTGTGTGTTGGAACCAACCAATAAACCCTTAACCAAACAGCTTCACTTTGACTTGACGCGCAGCAGCAGTACTAACTGAATGAATAATCATCAGACCAAAACTTTGAGCAATATAAATCAACTTGTGCCTTTTAATGAGTAACCTACCCATGTGAGAAAATAGCAAGTAATTGCACAGCGACAATATTTCTCTTTTACTAACAATATTCAGCCCAGCATGCGTATAGACAAGTACCAGCCCACATTCAAACTCATGTGTAATTTTGCCAAACGGCGTCCAAGTGTCATTAAGAAGGAAAACAAGCTTTCTTTGTGGGGTGCAAAGTGCAGTTATTATCTTTTCTCCAAATGAAAAAAACTGTATACCATTTGGGGTCCTTCACTTTATGATATGTAGCCAGATACTAACCCATCAAGTGATGGATCTCCAAATGAGTATTCAATTTTTTTCATCTGGAGAAAAGATAATAACTGCACTTTGCACCTAACAAAGGGTAGAAAGATTGTCTGCCTTCTTAATGACATTTGCACGCCGTTTGGCGAAGGTGACTTGCAAACCTCTCTTATTTTCTATCTTTTTTCGATTTTCTTACGACCTGCATAGGTTCGAGCCATCTATCAAAATAAGAAATAAGAGATTTTATTAATCAAGGTAAAAAAATGTATGCAGATCTGCCTAACATAAATTTCTTTTCTGATTTGTTTAGGAAGAGAATGATGGCTATTTATAATGTTCATCTTGTTTTTCACGGGCTTTGTACATTAATAATGCAATTAAAGCTTTGTTAACTTTATGGATTTGAATAAACAAATTGAAGATTTACAACCTCAGCATTATACGTTATTTGACTATGCTTTATGATTTTTGTAATAATATATATTTACAGCCTCAGCATTAGGCATCATGTGACTGTTGATATATGTTCAAGATATAACATAATAATTAATATTGCCATTAATTATATGAGACCATGGGGCCAAACTTTTCTCACATATCAAGAGACTAATCCCCCACCATCCATCTAAAAAAATCAAAATGGTTGAGATTAAAAGTATTTAAATTTCATCTAGTTTTTATACTTTAACTACTTTATAGACCCGTGATAAATCACGGGTAGCTTATAAAAGAGTAAAAAAAAAGTTAACAATAATGACATTTGCATAACAATTTAATGGATATGTAGAATATTTGAAAAGATCAAAGAAACAATTATAAAAAACTTAGATATAAGTATCTAATAGACTAATACATTAAAAGAAAAAAGTTTGCATTAGCCGGTCGAAATAAATATGGTTTGTTAAAAAAAATGATGGTGAGATAAAAAAATCAGCTAGAACTTCATGATTAACAATGTTCAAAGTGTTATTTAACGTAGCTCATTACAGAGTACTAAAATATATATCCAATATATATCCAACGCCTTTATGCTTTAGACATGGCTAATTAATCATTTCCTGAACGTGTATTATTTACGTATTGTACATTAGATAACAAAATCAAAATATTAACATGGTAACCATGGTAATAGTCACTACATATAAATGGTTCCAATATTCAAAATAACATATTCCTAGATGCTAAAGTCACAACCAACCGAACTCACCTGTTACTAACAAATCTTATTCCAAATGTGGAATAAACCGTGAATTGACATAGAAGAGGAATTACTTATGTGATATGGGTGGAATATTTCCAAAATATCTCACACAAAAAGAGCCTCTCTTCCGATCACTACGTCTACACTTTCCTATACAAGTTATCATACTACAAAAACAATAATTATGAACCCCGTAATATATCTATACGTTCCGACTTGATATAACCTTCAGTAGTTTCAACTGTTCAGTTGAGTCTTACTATTCGGCCTTCTTGTTATCAACCACTGCGTTTAGCATTTTCTTAAGTTGCAGAGATACTCATGTTTGAACTTGTTCTAATCTCAAAAACCTACATAGCAACATGCATTAAGTACTTGTAGCATTAGCATGTAACTTGTAATAGAACAATTTGCATATGAAAGATACAAAAGAGAGGTGAAGTATTATTAATCAAGTTTATCAGAAGAAAAACTTGTCTACTCATAGTGACTTTAAACATCTTACATCTTCATCGACATCCAAATCTCAATGTTAAGATCGTTTATAGCTCGAGGTTTGTTAGACCTCATCTAGGGATTACACAATAATAATGATTAGAACACGATACGCAGCGGAATAAACAAAACATCATTATTATTGCTACAAGGTTTCTTCATCATCATCTCTACTCTAACAATACAATAAGCCCCAATGCTATGTGATCAAGTATAGCACGGTTACACTCTAACAGGATCCAAGATCCTTGAGGCTTATACAAACTCTAGGCGTCTAACACAAAGACTACGCCTAGGTTTACACACACGTTTCCTGGTTTTACATTGTGACACGTATATTAAATCTATTCCCTGTATTCTCTTTATATAATAGAGAACTAGGGTTACAAAATACTACGAAGGACTATATTGAAATAACTTATTTGTAAAGCAAGTCCCTTGTCTATTGCATTCTTCACTTTGTCATCATAACTCCTTCATCTTTCATATTTTGTCAATATCAACTCAAGAATAAATCCTAACAATCTTCCCCTAGTTGATATGACAAAACCAAGTAATCACGAACTTCCCCTGAAGCTAATATATATGAAAGATAAACAAACTTCCCCTTAAACCATGCTATATCACCAAGGATCTTTAAGTTGCAACTTCAATGTAAATATTCTTCTTCCCCTTTTTGTCATCATCAAATAGGGGACAAACGTAAGCAACCTTGATCTTCACAACCACGAATCAATATTACACGTCCAATTCATCTTTCCAATGTTTCAAAGTCGCCACCATTAAGTTTTCCGCATCTAGAAATGTACTTGAAATAATAGAAATCCAAACCATCAGTAGTAATAACAACTAGGAGTTGTAAATTACCTTCACCTTGAATGATGCATGTAGATGGTTACACATTTAATCAATAAGCTTCCCCGAAACCCATATGTTAACCATGTTGTGAATGTAAGCTCCATGTAATGATCACTGATGAAGAAAACTAAGTATTGCCAACTTGATGCTGAAGTAGAACAACCCAAATTTGTGCCTTATATCTTGTACTAAAACTGACTTTGAACGTATACTTAACGTATAGGGAGATCGCAATCTCTTGACAATAAACACTGAGCACAATAACGTAACTCCTTCAAGTGTTTGTCAATTCATAGTCACTTGAACGCACGAACAAGTTATCTTCAAAGCGTCACACCAACTTTGAGATATGATAAAACAAAAATCTGAATATGTCCACTTCATCGTCAAATAGATGATAAAAACCTTTCTTCGTAATCAATTGAACAATATAAAAACGAGCTTTTGTAATCTGTTAAGAACCAATCAACCAAAAACCAAATTCTTCTGTGTGTTGGAACCAACCAATAAACCCTTAACCAAACAGCTTCACTTTGACTTGACGCGCAGCAGCAGTACTAACTGAATGAATCATCATCAGACCAAAACTTTGAGCAATATAAATCAACTTGTGCCTTTTAATGAGTAACCTACCCATGTGAGAAAATAGCAAGTAATTGCACAGCGACAATATTTCTCTTTTACTAACAATATTCAGCCCAGCATGCGTATAGACAAGTACCAGCCCACATTCAAACTCATGTGTAACACTATATATGATCAATTGATTAAATAATCATTGATCAATTGATTAACTTGTAGTACGAGGTAATTTTTTATCAATCAATCTTCCACATCTTTGCCCATAATGGTGCCATGTAAACATAATAATCATTCCTTAAAATCACATGACGCAACTGATTATGCAATCAGACATTATCCTTCCCAACTTGTCATTAAACTTCTGATCACCACTATTAACGAACAAACAAGCTGCTCTACATACCGTCCAAAGAAATTATGAGCAGTTCAAAAATAAAGGTAGCAGTGGAAACGAAGCACTGGCAGTGGAAGGTTGAAACGGAGCAGTGGTAACATTCTGAGCGCAGTAGTGGAAACATAGAACGAGCAGTGGAAACGATCTAAAGCTAGCAGTGGGAATTATATAAAGAGCAGTAACGTGAACAATTTAGGAGTAGAGTTATCCAGTAACCTTACTTGTGAAACCAGTAACGACATACGACATAGCCTAAGTAGGCTTACCCCTATCCATAGAACCAGTACCACAGTAAATAACCATTCTTGTACCAGTAACTTCAGTTGAATGACAAGTATTTTTACTCCCAATAATTGTGTGCCATCAGTAACATTACTTTCACACCCAATTTATCAATAGCACCAGTTAACCACAACGACTTCACCTTAATGATAACATCAGTGAGTCACAATATACTCCATCGATTAGGAGTTAGAATCACATCAGTAACAACATTAATTGACTTCTATGACGAGTACATCCAGTAAGCACATATTCAGAAACTTCGACATTCCATAAACCCTAAAACCTTTGAACATGAAAAACGTAGAGTTTAGTTTCTGAATAACGAATCAGATAACAAAGGATTCAAGATCATCATGTAGGGTTAATAAAACACAGCAACAATTAAGCTTCAAACCCTAAGCATCATTTTTCTGAAAAACCCTAAAAAAACCATCGTACGATCATCAAGCTGCTTTCATCCATGAATTTTAGACATCATACAACATGTAACCAACTTCCATAATGAATTAATACCATGTAAACACAAATTCAGGAAGTTGAGATCATAAAAAAAAACCCTAAAATTTGACTTACAAAACATGTTTCTGCAGCAGACTTTGAGACACCAAATCTTTTTACTAAAAGCTCGGATTGAAGATCCCTTCGGTGGAACTCTTCCTTGATATGTTGAGAACCTCCAGTAAGAATTTCAGCCCGATCCAACGGTTAACGAAGGAGCTATCGCTTTTTCAAAACTGCTCTGCAGAAAGTTGCGAAAATTGAAACAAAGTCGAATTTTTCTTCCATCTTCGACAAACCAAACCTTGTTTAATCCCACGATCACGAGCCCCTTGGCTCTGATACCACATGCTAAGATCGTTTATAGCTCAAGGTTTGTTAGACCTCATCTAGGGATTACACAATAATAATGATTAGAACACGATACGCAGCGGAATAAACAAAATATCATTATTATTGCTACAAGGTTTCTTCATCATCATCTCTACTCTAACAATACAATAAGCCCCAATGCTATGTGATTAAGTATAGCACAGTTACACTCTAACAGGGATCCAAGATCCTTGAGGCTTATACAAACTCTAGGCGTCTAACACAAAGACCACGCCTAGGTTTACACACACGTTTCCTGGTTTTGCATTGTGACATGTATATTAAATCTATTCCCTGTATTCTCTTTATATAGTAGAGAACTAGGGTTACAAAATACTACGAAGGACTATATTGAAATAACTTATTTGTAAAGCAAGTCCCTTGTCTTTTGCATTCTTCACTTTGTCATCATAAGTCCTTCATCTTTCATATTTTGTCAATATCAACTCAAGTATAAATCCCAACACTCAACTTATCAAATAACCTTTACAATCATCCTCCATAAATATCTAAAAATTCCCATTATAATGTCGTTAACCATATTGATTACAAAGATGATGGCTATCTGTTATATATTTTTTGAGGTAAAAATTTGATTGAACAAAGAAAATCAATTTTTTGTCTTACAGTTTTGGTCTACCCTTAAAATAATGCAACCTGACGATAAACAATACTATATAAAATGCAACTACATGATAAAGTATAATTTCCATTCAACCAACACCATTAATGGTGATGCGAGTTTTGCAACCTCGCAAAACGTTTTACTTCTCAAGGGATCTTGAGAAGCTTGCAATCCTCTAGGCAGTGTACCTGACCGATGTAGTATAGTGAGTGGTAGGTACCGGGGGATTGATCATTCTCTAGGAGAATAGTGTCGTTAGGATTGAAGGATAGGTCAACTAGGTATAAAGGTGAGGGATGATTCTTTTTGTATTTTTATGTTAAATGAAAGCAAGTAAAATCTCGAATATTGGAAGAGTGGGCGGAATTAGTTGCTAGCCAACTAACCCAAAAAGCTACTAATTAAATAAAATAAAATAAATGACAAGAAAAGTAAAAGTTGGTGAACGCCTTATGCAAAAGCAAATGTGTTTACTTAGACTTCACTACTCCCTAGTTATCTTTTATTAGTTTGTTGCATGACAATTGTTTAGTTGAAGGATTGTATTTTGATAACATCAAATAATCTGATATTGCACATCAAATTCCCGTGTTTATTGCCACATTTGTTATTAATATTGTACTTAATTCGTTTATATCTGTTTATAATGGCATATCAGGATAAATGAGGCGTTGGAGCGGAAAAGACATGAGAAAAGGCCTACAAGTGCAAAATACATTATGAAGACAAGTTACGGCGTAAATTGGACTCTGGACTACACCGTATCTACCTTATCGAGGCCAAGCCTCTTGTATTATGAAGGTTACGCCGTAACCATAACATGAGTTTACGGCGTAGTTATGACACCAAGAAGAATTTGAGACTGAAGAGATTACGGCATAACCATGATGAATATTACGCCGTAATGAAGGCTACGGCGTAGTTAGTAATTGGACTACGCCGTAGAAATATTATCGGAGTGGATAAGTATTGACAGACGAAGAGTTACGGCGTAACATAGTGAATTAGTTACGCCGTAATTGATTACATGGGCACAAAGGAATGTTGAGAACTGAAGATAACAAGAGAATGAGACGATGAGACTAATTTTATATGAAACTAGACTCAATTATCTTCGAAATGCCGGGTGGCACGTCCCGTGATGACTTACGGTTCAAAAGATATGACTTTTCTAAGATGGCCAGATTTCGGACAGAAGGTGTTACGCCATAACACCAAAAATCAGTTACGCCATAACATGTGTTACGCCCTAACACAAAAAGGAGTTACGCCCTAATAGTGTTGCGTCGTAACACACTTTTCAACTACGCCGTAACGGTGTCGGGGCCTATAAATACAGCCCTAAATCTGCATTTTCAAGCATCTCTCTTCACCCCCTCTTAGGGGTCGATTAGGGCACCACTCCAAGGCGATTTCTAGCAGTTCCAAGCCATATTTCAAGGGAGAATTCACCACCAAACATCATCATTATTAGCTCTACATTAAGTAATTTGTATCAAAGATTATGTTTAATTCAATTCAAGTATTATTCATAATTGTTGGTTTAATTTACTTTATGTTTGGCTAAGCACCTCTGGTGCTAGCCTAGTTATGATTCATTTATTGTTTTAATTACGTTTTCATACTTTTCATTATGCTTCTAGTGTGTGCATGCTTAGTCCATTCATTTGACCTAGTTTCGGTAGTATTATAAGCTTGTTTGTATCTGTTACGCTAGCTTAAATTGGATTAAGACCCTAGTTTAGTTAGTAGGCTAGAAGAATTGACCATAGGATACTAGCCTAACAGATTGCAAGGAAATGGGAGGGATGACAACTGACCATACTGCCTTGTGTGAGAATTGACCATAGGACCACCTTACAAGCGAAGGTACTTAAGAAGTTAGAGAGATCTAAGATTCCGAGAGGCCGGATCTCTACCGAATGTGATCTAGCATGTAGTGGCACTTAATGACTCAACCAAATATCTAACCTCGGCTTACTAGCATGGGGTAGCGCCTGTGGTTCCTGAGGCGATAGGAAGGGAAGATAGACTAGGATGACTTTACCCTACGATTCTTAGTGACTTATGTCCGCCCCACTTGAAACATGAGAATAGTTTTATAGGAAACATGATTACAAGCGATATAGGATGAGTAATTAGGCTAGTACACTTCTCTCCCTCTGCTCACTACTTTTCAGGCAGTGTACCTGACCGATGTAGTATAGTGAGTGGTAGGTACCGGGGGGTTGATCATTCTCTAGGAGAATAGTGTCGTTAGGATTGAAGGATAGGTCAACTAGGTCTAAAGGTGAGGGATGATTCTTTTTGTATTTTTATGTTAAATGAAAGCAAGTAAAATCTCGAATATTGGAAGAGTGGGCGGAATTAGTTGCTAGCCAACTAACCCAAAAAGCTACTAATTAAATAAAATAAAATAAATGACAAGAAAAGTAAAAGTTGGTGAACGCCTTATGCAAAAGCAAATGTGTTTACTTAGACTTCACTACTCCCTAGTTATCTTTTATTGGTTTGTTGCATGACAATTGTATAGTTGAAGGATTGTATTTTGATAACATCAAATAATCTGATATTGCACATCAAATTCCCGTGTTTATTGCCACATTTGTTATTAATATTGTACTTAATTCGTTTATATCTGTTTATAATGACATGTCATGATAAATGAGGCGTTGGAGCGGAAAAGACATGAGAAAAGGCCTACAAGTGCAAAATACATTATGAAGACAAGTTACGGCGTAAATTGGACTCTGGACTATGCCGTATCTACCTTATCGAGGCCAAGCCTCTTGTATTATGAAGGTTACGCCGTAACCATAACATGAGTTTACGGCGTAGTTATGACACCAAGAAGAATTTGAGACTGAAGAGATTACGGCATAACCATGATGAATATTACGCCGTAATGAAGGCTACGGCGTAGTTAGTAATTGGACTACGCCGTAGAAATATTATCGGAGTGGATAAGTATTGACAGACGAAGAGTTACGGCGTAACGTAGTGAATTAGTTACGCCGTAATTGATTACAGGGCACAAATGAATGTTGAGAACTGAAGATAACAAGAGAATGAGACGATGAGACTAATTTTATATGAAACTAGACTCAATTATCTTCGAAATGCCGGGTGGCACGTCCCGTGATGACTTACGGTTCAAAAGATATGACTTTTCTAAGATGGCCAGATTTCGGACAGAAGGTGTTACGCCATAACACCAAAAATCAGTTACGCCATAACATGTGTTACGCCCTAACACAAAAAGGAGTTACGCCCTAACAGTGTTGCGTCATAACACACTTTTCAACTACGCCGTAACGGTGTCGGGGCCTATAAATACAGCCCTAAATCTGCATTTTCAAGCATCTCTCTTCACCCCCTCTTAGGGGTCGATTAGGGCACCACTCCAAGGCGATTTCCAGCAGTTCCAAGCCATATTTCAAGGGAGAATTCACCACCAAACATCATCATTATTAGCTCTACATTAAGTAATTTGTATCAAACATTATGTTTAATTCAATTCAAGTTTTATTCATAATTGTTGGTTTAATTTACTTTATATTTGGCTAAGCACCTCTGGTGCTAGCCTAGTTATGATTCATTTATTGTTTTAATTACGTTTTCATACTTTTCATTATGCTTCTAGTGTGTGCATGCTTAGTCCATTCATTTGACCTAGTTTCGGTAATATTATAAGCTTGTTTGTATCTGTTACGCTAGCTTAAATTGGATTAAGACCCCAGTTTAGTTAGTAGGCTAGAAGAATTGACCATAGGATACTAGCCTAACAGATTGCAAGGAAATGGGAGGGATGACAACTGACCATACTGCCTTGTGTGAGAATTGACCATAGGACCACCTTACAAGCGAAGGTACTTAAGAAGTTAGAGAGATATAAGATTCCGAGAGGCCGGATCTCTACCGAATGTGATCTAGCATGTAGTGGCACTTAATGACTCAACCAAATATCTAACCTCGGCTTACTAGCATGGGGTAGCGCCTGTGGTTCCTGAGGCGATAGGAAGGGAAGATAGACTAGGATGACTTTACCCTACGATTCTTAGTGACTTATGTCCGCCCCACTTGAAACATGAGAATAGTTTTATAGGAAACATGATTACAAGCGATATAGGATGAGTAATTAGGCTAGTACACTTCTCTCCCTCTGCTCACTACTTCTGTTTACTTTACAGCTTTTATTCACATTTTTGCCTTATTAATCATTTCAACCTCTTAAACCAGTTTAAAATCGTGACATCTAGACTTAGATAAAATCCGCACCACATAGCTCTTGGGACGACCTCGGTATTACCATTAACTAGCCTACACACGACCGGATTCTCTATCCGTTAGTGCATAAGGTAGACCTAAGGTAAAACGAGACTTTATAAATATTAAAACCTGGACAGAAATCCTACATCATATTTCTTAATACCATTCGTGGGGGTGTGTACGTCCTTCCCCAACCCTATGAGTTGCTATCTCTTCTTATGACGACATGTTTAGTATCCTATCATAGCCTCCTTAATAGTCACTCATGCATTAAATACAATCAATAAAACTGTAGTACACATCCGATTACATTTCTTAATACGTTCAAGCTAGTTGTCGTATAGGAGATTTAGCCAGTTTTCTCAAGCCTAACGCGAGTCAATCAACCAAAAAATAAACAACAAACCAACAATCAATAACTAGGTTTCATTAGATCTAAGCAAACACAAATAAACCTAAGCTAGCATGTTAATGTAAAGAAAAGACAAACAATTAATCAAACAACACATAGACATATTGAATGATTAAAGGAAAAACTTATCTTTAATTGAACATGAAAGAAAAGAGGGTTTGGAACCCTAATTTTACTGCAAAAGTCGTACTAGGGTTTGTACACAAAGTTCCACCACACAATGAATGAAAAATCCTAAAATATATATAGAGTTACAAGTCTGACGGCGTCAGGTTATAGATCTTGACGCCGTCAGATCGCTGCTTTTAGGGTTTCGACTCGCCTAAAAGGTCTTCTGACGCCGTCACGTTATAAAACTTCTGGGCCGTTTCTCTTTAGCTTTGTTCCTGACGGCCTCAACGATTTTGTACCTGATGCCGTCAGGTATTAACTTGACAAATTCTTCTAGGGCGTCACGTGTAAAAATCCATCCATTCACATCATAAGGTGACGGCGTCAGCTCCAAAGCCTAACGACGTCAAGTGTAAAAACTTGACTTTTCTTGTTTTCTTCATTCTTGAGCATAAAAACGTCCAAAATGCTCCATATTCCAGAAATCACGTCCCAAGTACCTAAAATGAGAAAAGAAACAATTTGAGGCAATATTTGATCATAAAAACACGACTTAGGGCTTAAATGACCCCCTAAAAATGTATCAAATAAATCCTTATCAAATACCCTTACACTTGGGATTTGCTTGTCCTTAAGTAAATGAGTTTTTATACCAACCAAAATACAAGTTAAGGGTCATTTAACATTAATATAAAAGTAGTTACAACAAATGATCATTCTACCCTAGTCAAAATAAGCACAGAAATTGTACACTAGCACCTCACAATTAGTGTTTGGATACTCTCATCTCTCGGGTGTTATAAATGTATATATCACAAATGGAAACGGAAAAATATCTATCACTGCCTATCATAGCACATAGATTACCATAGGCTTGGGAAAGGATCAAAACCTCCACCACTTTGGCGTAAGCACCTAGGATAAACTATCAAAGAGGTCTTTTAAAGGGTTATAACGTTAGTTGTAGGGGTATGGAAAAACACGGTTTGTTGGATAAGGGATATTTTACTGGTGGCAAGTCAATTGTCTTAGTCAATTACATGTGCAATGCAGCGTTGCTAAGCCAAGACTCGACTCAACTTTAACTAACTACGACCAACATAAGCATAATTAAAAGAAACGGGATGGTAGTCCGTATGTTTTTTTCTACTTTTCTTTTTCTACTTTTTTTATTCATTTTTCTTTTTTTTTTCTTTCATACACTTTTGCCCTTCCATCCAAAATAATACATCAAGGGGGCTCGTTCTCCCTTTACACTTGAACTTTTACATAATTAAAAATAAAGACTCGAATTAAGATAATCAAAACACTTGGAGTACTTTAAAACATAAACATATATGGGGTAATAAATGATGTTCTTCCCCATTACTCCATAACACTAGTACTTTTACCCATGAGTCCCAATCGTCCTAAAACAATATGTACAAGATATAACTCGACTTAGCAACCATGTAATCAATTAGATAATTAACTAAGGGTTTAAACAAATTACAATAATGCACTAAAGATGAGTGCATACAAGGTAGGCTAAGGTGATTTGGGTGTACATTTGGGGGTGGATTGTAAACAAATTCTTTCTTTAAGTAAGATGCTTAAAGTTAGAAACGAAAAAGATGGGATCTGAGGGGTGGTGTACTAGGGGTATCGTGTACTAAAAATGAGTACATCGNTTAGAAATAATTCTTCGTAAGTTAAAATAGTTCGTTTAGTGAATAAAATCACTTCAAAACGTTTACCACTCACGGCTCATAAAACTAAATCAAAAACTCGAAATCACCGTAACCGTTATTTATAAAATACGCATCACGTTAGAGTTCCTAGTGCCAAGTCATATAGTGCCTACACGAAGTACTTATTTAGCCTAATTAATACATAACGAAATGTACGTTTTCTCATAAATTCCAAACCTTTCACGCAATACTCAAAACTCTATAAAATTATCGATAACTCAATTCTCATGTTTATGAAAATATAATGCGGTGAATTTAGAAAAGGTCCCGAAATTACCGGTTGTCACATCTACCCTAGTCAAAATAAGCACAGAAATTGTACACTAGCACCTCACAATTAGTGTTTGGATACTCTCATCTCTCGGGTGTTATAAATGTATATATCACAAATGGAAACGGAAAAATATCTATCACTGCCTATCATAGCACATAGATTACCATAGGCTTGGGAAAGGATCAAAACCTCCACCACTTTGGCGTAAGCACCTAGGATAAACTATCAAAGAGGTCTTTTAAAGGGTTATAACGTTAGGTGTAGGGGTATGGAAAAACACGGTTTGTTGGATAAGGGATATTTTACTGGTGGCAAGTCAATTGTCTTAGTCAATTACATCTGCAATGCAGCGTTGCTAAGCCAAGACTCGACTCAACTTGAACTAACTACGACCAACATAAGCATAATTAAAAGAAACGGGATGGTAGTCCGTATGTTTTTTTCTACTTTTCTTTTTCTACTCTTTTTATTCATTTTTCTTTTTTTTCTTTCATACACTTTTGCCCTTCCATCCAAAATAATACATCAAGGGGGCTCGTTCTCCCTTTACACTTGAACTTTTACATAATTAAAAATAAAGACTCGAATTAAGATAATCAAAACACTTGGAGTACTTTAAAACATAAACATATATGGGGTAATAAATGATGTTCTTCCCCATTACTCCATAACACTAGTACTTTTACCCATGAGTCCCAATCGTCCTAAAACAATATGTACAAGATATAACTCGACTTAGCAACCATGTAATCCATTAGATAATTAACTAAGGGTTTAAACAAATAACAATAATGCACTAAAGATGAGTGCATACAAGGTAGGCTAAGGTGATTTAGGTGTACATTTGGGGGTGGATTGTAAACAAATTCTTTCTTTAAGTAAGATGCTTAAAGTTAGAAACGAAAAAGATGGGATCTGAGGGGTGGTGTACTAGGGGTATCATGTACTAAAAATGAGTACATGGCAAGGTGTGGGAGAATTACTAGACCAATGAAGTCAACATAATTATATTACAGGTTTAAAAACATGGGTTATCCTAATGCCTCTTATCATGTAGTAAATCCTAACTACACGAATGTAGTCTCACTAGCGGTCTCGGGATGCATCGCTAACGCAAGTTCTAGAATCTATATACTACCGGTACACTCACAAGCACTAATAATGAATGCTTTTTCCTAAAAATCTAAAGGCGAACCTCACATATTTGGGGTGGAAATTTTTGAGTGGTACGATTTTTTTGTGCTAGTCATACAACTCCTATCCATGAGACGCTTATCAAGACTAAAGTTTCACTTCTATATGTTGTAAAAAAATTTAAATGTGGTGCTAAAATTACCCTAACAAGTATTTCGATTAGTTTTATTACACATCTACTATTAAACAAAACAAAAATCAAGCGAAGTTATAGTTTCTAAGGTATCCCAATTTACCCCCCTTAAAATTAAGTCGAACGTTGTCCCCAATGTTCAAATTAAAAGATGTAAAAGTAAAGTTAAATGAAAATGAAAGAAACTAATAATCCCCTGATTCGCTTGGTATGGATGATATGGTAACATAGTTAAATCCCCTTCCAAGAAAATGAACGTACAAAGCATCACTTCTGAAATATAATCATCTTCTTGTCCAATATAACCTGTTAAACAACAAAGAAAACAAACACGAAACCTCGCATAAAATCGGCGGTAAATTCTATATAAAAGTAAATCCTAGAAAGCAAGATAAGATATAATGCTTGCAAAATAAATGTTTGCAGATTCCTGAAGTTTAAAAATTAAAGACTTTACGAAACTTTACAATTCCAGCAGAAAAACAAAGTCTGGAAAAATTTTCAGAAAACATCTCCTGACGCCGTCAGTTTTTAACCCTGACATCGTCAGAAACCATATGACAGAATTCTTTATATTTTGTTTCCAAAAAATTTCTGGAAAAATCTAAGTTTTAATACCTGGAATTCCTGCAAAACATTCATTGTGACTCGATACAAGCATTTGACTCAAACAAATACTAATACGTATGTTCATATCTAATTGTTATTGTTCATGTTCAATCTGTTCTAAGAAACAAATATGATCTTCCCTTACACTTATCTTTTGCAAAATTTCTTTATACGTAATTAAGACGAGGTTAAAGACAAAATAAAGCATTTTTATAATTTTATTTGAGACATGAACAATAGACAATAAGAATGAAACATACATACGGAAGCAAATAAAAACAAATAAACAAGGAAACAATCAAAATAAAGCTTGGGTTGCCTCCCAAGAAGCGCTTGTTTTTGTTCGAGTCACGAGCTTGACTCTACCCTTGTTTAACGGAAATAAGGGAGGTTTTCCCTACACTTAGGATTAAGTGCGGGTGAAAGTAGCGAAACACACCCTTAGGGTGGAAATATGCCACGTGAGGTGAAGGGGGTGTGTGAATGGCTTCCTTCATCCTAAAACTACCCGGATAATATGGGTTGATAGGTGGGTCGGTTCCTCTTTTGTCTCCTAGATGTATATCTAAGGATGGAAAATTGTGTAGAGATTGAGGTTTTGGTTCATCAACACTAGGAAATTCCCTAGAACTAAGAGTAAGGTTGAGTCTACAAGTATTCAAACCTATATAATCTAGTTGTGTTTGGCTCAAAGGTTCTACCTCCATCGGGATTCCTAAAGTCTCTTCTACTTCTTCCGGGTAAGTCACGGGCGGTGGGTATGCCTCAAATGATGGTAGGACTTGTGGGGTATTTAGTGGGCTTGTGTTATTTACCTCATCCTCTATTGTATCTAGATTACCTATGTGTTCATCTTGTACTATGGTCACCTACCCATGACATCCACCTAGGTATTCCAACATATTCATCCCCAAACAAACTTCTTGTTTGCTCCTTCAAACTTGTTATTTATTGATCCATGATGTTGTTTGTTGGGTTGTCCTATTTAAAATCTCTTTGAGCTAGATCCTCAATGATTTCCCATGCTTCTTCAGCATTTAATTCCTTAAATTTCTCATATGCTACATAGTCAATGTCCCTTTGGGTATATTGGTAGATACGATCATAAAAGATTTGAATTTGGGACCATAAATCGAAGCCATGATAAGGGAATTTTTGAAGTAAGTATTAGAAACGATTCCACGCATTATAGAGAGATTCATCAAGATGTTGCTCGAACATCAAGATGTTATTTTGGAATGGAATGCGTGGATATCGTGGTGGGTAGTATGGTGAATTCGCGTTCTCCATATTGGCAAACGGAATAGTCAATGAAACAAATTTTTACGAACAAAGGCACTAAGAAAAAGATAGACTAAAGAAAGCTATGAAAAAGAAAATAAAAATCTCACTTGATAGAAATCTTGTGAGTAGACCTAATTGAAATAAAAATCAAACCTAAACAATAACTATTCCCCGGCAGCGGCGCCAAAAATTTGATGCGAGTTTTGCAACCTCAAAAAAGGTTTTACTTCTCAAGGGATCTTAAGAAGCTTGCAATCCTCTAGGCAGTTTACCTGACCGATGTAGTATAGTGAGTGGTATGTACCGGGGGATTGATCGTTCTCTAGGGGAATAGTGTCGTTAGGATTGAAGGATAGGTAAACTAGGTCTAAAGGTGAAGGATGATTCTTTTTGTATTTTTATGTTTAATGAAAGCAAGTAAAATCTCGGGTATTGGAAGAGTGGGCGGAATTAGTTGCTAGTCAACTAACCCAAAAAGCTACTAATTAAAAAAAAAAATAAATGGCAAGAAAAGTAAATGTTGGTGAACTTCTTATGTAAAAACAAATGTGTTTACTTAGACTTCACTACTCCCTAGTTATCTTTTATTGGTTTGTTGAATGACAATTGTTTAGTTGAAGGATTGTATTCCTTAATACCATTCGTGGGGGTATGTACGTCATTCCCCAACCCTATGAGTTTCTATCTCTTCTTATGACGACATGTTTAGTATCCCATCATAGCCTCCTTAATAGTCCTCATGCATTAAATACAATCAATAAAACCATAGTACAAATCCGATTACGTTTCTTAAGACGTTCAAGCTAGTTACCGTATAGGAGATTTAGCCAGTTTTCTCAAGCCTAACGCGAGTCAATCAACCAAACAATAAAACAATAAAACAACAAACCAACAATCCATAACTAGGCTTCATTAGATCTAAGCAAACACAAATAAACCTAAGCTAGCATGTTAATGTAAAGAAAAGACAAACAATTAATCAAACAACACATAGACATATTGAATGATTAAAGAAATAACTTATCTTTAATTGAACATGGAAGAAAAGAGGGTTTGGAACCCTAAATTTACTGCAAAAGTCGGACTAGGGTTTGTACACAAAGTTCCACCACACAATGAATGAAAAATCCTAAAATATATATTGAGTTACAAGTCTGACGGTGTGTGGTTATAGATCCTGACGCGTCAGATCCCGCTTTTAGGTTTCGACTCGCCTAAAAGGTCTTTTGACGCCGTCACGTTATAAAACTTCTGCGCCGTCTCTCTTTAGCTTTGTTCCTGACGGCCTCAAGGATTTTGTACTTGATGCCGTCAGGTATTAACTTGACAAATTCTTTTGGGGCGTCACGTGTAAAAATCGATCCATTCACATCATAAGGTGACGGCGTCAGCTCCAAAGCCTGACGCCGTCAAGTGTAAAAACTTGACTTTTCTTGTTTTCTTCATTCTTGAGCATAAAAACGTCCGAAAAGCTCCAAAATGCTCCATATTCCAGAAATCACGTCCTAAGTACCCAAAATGAGAAAAGGAACAATTCGAGACAATATTTGATCATAAAAACACGACTTAGGGCTTAAATGACCCCCTAAAAGCGTATCAAATAAATCCTTATCAAATAGACACATGCTTGCAATACTTTTCTCATAAAGCCAAAAACAATATACTCATTGGAGTTACCTTTTTAGGAATGGATCAGTAGGCTTAGCATTATCCATGGAAAGTGTTCATAATCTCTTAAATTGTTTAAAGAAAGATAGTTGTTACTTTGTAATTACAAAGTTTATATAAGGAATTCATATTTGCTTTTCTTTATGTGATAAGAAATCCCAAACAGCACCGAGCCCACTGTATAAGCAGTTTCGATAACCAATCACAAGTAGCCCCATAAAATCAGTTTCAATAAGCACAATAAAGGTTTGTCTAATGGCCAATCCCAAATAAAAGATGAGTGCATACAAAAGGAAATTGTTGCAATAGGAATTAAAATGAGTGCATTACACACACTCACAAATCACACTTTTTTGTTTTTTTTAATTTAATTAATAAAAGAAAAATAAAGTAAACGATTAAAAGAAAATAAAACAAGTGAAAATAAAAATAAGCTAAGTTAAAAAGATTAAAAGAAATTTCGGCAGAGTTTCGTTTAGGAATGAACCAAACAAAACTCCACTCGATAAAACGATGGAGTAAATAAAAGTCTAACTCGACTTGAAAAAGAAATAAGAAAAGAAGAAGAGAAAACAAGACACGACTCAAAATAAACTTGGACTAAAAATAAAGTTGACACAATAAAAACTAAACTCGCTATGTAAATAAAAAAATAATACTCGCTACCTATTAAAATTTAATCAATACTCGCTAGACAACTTTGACCAAATCAAACTCGCTATGTATTTTTTTTTTCTTGCAAATCAAACTCGCTATGTATTTTCATTTCAAAACAAACTCGCTACTGTTTTTTTATTTCACATACTCGCTACACATTTGTTGAATTTTTCAAACTCGCTATCTCTTGGGTTGACTTTTCAAACTCGCTATATTTCTATTTTAACCAAACTCGCTATTTATAAAAAAAACAAACTCGCTATTAAACCCTAAAAAACAAACTCGCTACTAAACCCTAAAATCTAAACATACTGAACTCTTAAATATTTTTAACGTGACATAAATTTTATAAAAATTAATAAATAAGACTTGTAAAAACTTGGTAAATAAAATGTAAAGACACTAAAATAAGCTCAAAAATAAGCAAACAAGCCACGGCTTCTTTTGGAGGCCTAGCTTATTTGTATATCTTATCACTTGAAACTAAAAACATGCAAAGTTGACAAAGAAAATAAATAAAAGCTTGTAGAAAAGATTAAAAGAAAAGCTTGTAAAGATTAAAGACTTGTAAAAGAAAGCTTGTAAGAACTCAAATAAGCTAAAGATAAGACATGAAATAAGCTTGAATTAATAAAAATTACACTAAGACATGGAAATAATCTAAACTACACCTACACTACTCCTAAGAGGTCCAACCCTCTAAAATCTAACCTATGTCTAACCAACCTTCTAAATGAGGTGGTGATGTAAATTTATAGGCCAAGGCTTAGAAAGTTTAGGCAATATTGCATCTTAAGCCCTTGAACCTTTACAATTCATGATATAGCACTAAAACTATGTTACAAACTACTAAACGTTCTTAAACATTAAACGTAACACTAATGTAATCTTGAGGAAATATGATGACGAGTCTTCAAAGAGTCTTTAATGACATAAAAGTGACCACTTGCTCGAGTTTGGGAAGCTTATGCATAATAATCATCTTTAATCTTCGATTAAGTATCTCTTTCATATTCACGAGCCTTTAAGTAATGAAAACATCGTCACGGGCTTTACTTGAGTAAATTTCATCTTTGACTCGGCTCTTTGACTCTTTTCCAAATCTCGTGCCCATTTAGGCTTTTTGGTTGACTTTTGTGCTATTTATGCAATATCCGTCCCTGCACGATCACAAACACAAAAACAAGATATCTTTGGCATTTCGCGTTAGTTTTTGGTCTTATACACACTTAAACTAAGGTCAAAAGCATGTGTAAAATAACACACATCAGGCAGCGGCGCCAAAAATTTGATGCGAGTTTTGCAACCTCAAAAAAGGTTTTACTTCTCAAGGGATCTTAAGAAGCTTGCAATCCTCTAGGCAGTTTACCTGACCGATGTAGTATAGTGAGTGGTATGTACCGGGGGATTGATCGTTCTCTAGGGGAATAGTGTCGTTAGGATTGAATGATAGGTAAACTAGGTCTAAAGGTGAAGGATGATTCTTTTTGTATTTTTATGTTTAATGAAAGCAAGTAAAATCTCGGGTATTGGAAGAGTGGGCGGAATTAGTTGCTAGTCAACAAACCCAAAAAGCTACTAATTAAAAAAAATAAATGGCAAGAAAAGTAAATGTTGGTGAACTCCTTATGTAAAAACAAATGTGTTTACTTAGACTTCACTACTCCCTAGTTATCTTTTATTGGTTTATTGAATGACAATTGTTTAGTTGAAGGATTGTATTCCTTAATACCATTCGTGGGGGTATGTACGTCATTCCCCAACCCTATGAGTTTCTATCTCTTCTTATGATGACATGTTTAGTATCCCATCATAGCCTCCTTAATAGTCCTCATGCATTAAATACAATCAATAAAACCATAGTACAAATCCGATTACGTTTCTTAAGACGTTCAAGCTAGTTACCGTATAGGAGATTTAGCCAGTTTTCTCAAGCCTAACGCGAGTCAATCAACCAAACAATAAAACAATAAAACAACAAACCAACAATCAATAACTAGGTTTCATTAGATCTAAGCAAACACAAATAAACCTAAGCTAGCATGTTAATTTAAAGAAAAGACAAACAATTAATCAAACAACACATAGACATATTGAATGATTAAAGAAATAACTTATCTTTAATTGAACATGGAAGAAAAGAGGGTTTGGAACCCTAAATTTACTGCAAAAGTCGGACTAGGGTTTGTACACAAAGTTCCACCACACAATGAATGAAAAATCCTAAAATATATATTGAGTTACAAGTCTGACGGTGTGTGGTTATAGATCCTGACGCGTCAGATCGCTGCTTTTAGGTTTCGACTCGCCTAAAAGGTCTTTTGACGCCGTCACGTTATAAAACTTCTGCACCGTCTCTCTTTAGCTTTGTTCCTGACGGCCTCAAGGATTTTGTACTTGATGCCGTCAGGTATTAACTTGACAAATTCTTTTGGGGCGTCCCGTGTAAAAATCGATCCATTCACATCATAAGGTGACGGCGTCAGGCTTTGGCCGTCAAGTGTAAAAACTTGACTTTTCTTGTTTTCTTCATTCTTGAGCATAAAAACGTCCGAAAAGCTCCAAAATGCTCCATATTCCAGAAATCACGTCCTAAGTACCCAAAATGAGAAAAGGAACAATTCGAGACAATATTTGATCATAAAAACACGACTTAGGGCTTAAATGACCCCCTAAAAGCGTATCAAATAAATCCTTATCAAATAGACACTTGCTTGCAATACTTTTCTCATAAAGCCAAAAACAATATACTCATTGGAATTACCTTTTTAGGAATGGATCAGTAGGCTTAGCATTATCCATGGAAAGTGTTCATAATCTCTTAAATTGTTTAAAGAAAGATAGTTGTTACTTTGTAATTACAAAGTTTATGTAAGGAATTCATATTTGCTTTTCTTTATGTGATAAGAAATCCCAAACAGCACCGAACCCACTGTATAAGCAGTTTCGATAACCAATCACAAGTAGCCCCATAAAATCAGTTTCAATAAGCACAATAAAGGTTTGTCTAATGGCCAATCCCAAATAAAAGATGAGTGCATACAAAAGGAAATTGTTGCAATAGGAAATTAAAATGAGTTCATTACACACACTCACAAATCACAGTCACATGATGCCTAATGTTGAGGTTGTAAATACAAATTATAATAAAAACCACAAAACACAATCAAGTAATGTTTAATGCTGAGGTTATAAATCTTCATTTAATTTGATTCAAGTCGATAAAGTTGATTAAACTTTAATCGCATTATTAATGTACAGGTATATTCTAAAAGAGGAGGAACATAATAAATAGTCATTATTCTGTTCGTAAATGAACGAGAAAAAAAATTTATATCAGACAGATCTATATACATTTGTTACGTTGATTAGAAAAAACCTCTCATATCTTATTTTGAAAGATGACGTGAACCTATGCATGTCGTAAGAAAACTGAAATAAAAAAGCTAGATAATATGAGATGTTTGAACATCACCTTTGCCAAACGGCGTCCAAGTGTCATTAAGAAGGAAAACAAGCTTTCTTTGTGGGGTGCAAAGTGCAAATATTATCTTTTCTCCAAATGAAAAAATCTGTATACTCATTTGGTGATCCTTACTTGATGATATGTAGCCAGATACTAACCCATCAAGTGATGGATCCCCAAATGAGTATTCAATTTTTTTTTTCATCTGTAGAAAAGATAATAACTGCACTTTGCACCTAACAAAGGGTAGAAAGATCGTCTGCCTTCTTAATGACATCTGCACGCCGTTTGGTGAAGCCGACTTGCAAACCTCTCTTATTTTCTATCTTTTTTCGATTTTCTTACGACCTGCATAGGTTCGAGCCATCTATCAAAATAAGAGATTTTATTAATCAAGGTAAAAAACGTATGTAGATCTGCCTGACATAAATTTCTTTTCTGACTTGTTTAGGAAGAGAATGATGGCTATTTATAATGTTCATCTTGTTTTTCACGGGCTTTGTACATTAATAATGCAATTAAAGCTTTGTAAACTTTATGGATTTGAAACAACTAATTGAAGATTGACATCCTCAGCATTAGACGTTATTTGACTATGTTTTATGATTTATGTAATAATATATATTTACAGCTTCAACATTAGGCATCATGTGACTGTTGATATATGTTCGAGATATAACATAATACTCCCTCCATCCCAAAATTATTGTTCCCCGACAAAAAAACACACAATTTAAGAAAAACATAATTAATACATCTTTCTCTCTCTTACTTTTTTGCCAAGTGACAAATTTACCCTTAACTAATTAATTAACACTTCTTTAAAGTTTGTAAGGCTAGGCACAGTGGTGACCTATATTGCATCATCATTCCGGCTGCCACCTCAGCTTTCTCTCTCCTTAATCTATATTCACCTCTCTCCCTACAGTGGTAACCCATATTGCATCATCATTTAAAAAAAAAAAAAAAAAAAAAAAAAAAAAAAAAAAAAAAACCATTTTTAACACAAACACAAATTGAATATTATACACATTACATAAACGAAACGATACGGAATTAAACAACTATAAATTAAACGTAAACATTACATGACAACACATAACATAAAACATGATACGGAAAACAAATAAAACACGATACGGAAATACTTAACATAAAACACCATTACGGCTAGTCTGTTTTCCATGGATGTGTGTTTCTCAGAATGAACCACACATGTTGATAGTTTAACCCTCTCCCATGGCGTTCATGATAAATTCGGTTTGCATTGCTGAGACGATAAGGGTCTTAACTTGTACGCTGCAACTCTTTGTAAATATCATTATATCTACGACATTCAAGGTTGATTCTTTTCTATTGAGCCATAATACTATTTTTATTACGGTGCTCACCATTAGTCTGATCGTTGAACCTTTGTGTAATGGCATTCCAAAAAGAACGTTCATTCATAAGGTCTCTAGATTCGCTAACAGCAAGCCATACGTTAGCTAGCAAGCTTTCTTCTTCCATTGACCAACGATTATTCATTGTAAAATGCTTTAGGAGTGTGTGAAGAATAGTNTACGACATTCAAGGTTGATTCTTTTCTATTGAGCCATAATACTATTTTTATTACGGTGCTCACCATTAGTCTGATCGTTGAACCTTTGTGTAATGGCATTCCAAAAAGAACGTTCATTCATAAGGTCTCTAGATTCGCTAACAGCAAGCCATACGTTAGCTAGCAAGCTTTCTTCTTCCATTGACCAATGATTATTCATTGTAAAATGCTTTAGGAGTGTGTGAAGAATAGTATTGTATGGTGTGTTATTTATAGGGGATCTTTTTGAAAACCGAGCGGGATCTTTTTGAAGTTCAAAATTCAAATTAAAATTCAAAACTTGGTGGGCGGGATTGTTTTAAACGTTTAAAATTCAAAAGTTGGTGGGCCGGATTTTTTAAACGTTTAAAATTCAAAGGTTGGTGGGCGGGATTTTTTTGAATTTCAAGTTCAAAGCAATGGCGGGATTTATGAGCTTATTTAACACCCATTCAGAGCTCATTATTGCTCACATAATTCACACATAATTCTCACACAAATCATACATAATTCACAAACAATTCTCTCAAACAATGTCTCGCAAAGACTTCTCCCAACAATTCCCAACTCACTGTGACTTCTCTCAACAATTCCCAACTCACCGTGACTTCTCCCAGCAATTCCCAAGCCACCATGACTTTTCCCATCAATTCTCAAACAATGCATCGGCGAACACTCCACCGGAAGACATCTTTCCGGTATTCACACCTAATAATGAACCGGTGCCCAATCCACCGGTTGTCCAACAACAATCCGATCAACCGGTGAATAATCCACCGGTGAAAAACCAACCCATTTGGAGAGGGTTGACTGAAGAAGAACTGTTTTGCAAGATATGCAAGAACTGTTACGTGTTCAAGCAGAGGAAGAACGTGCGGCAAGAGCTTGTGAGGAGTAGTTAAGAGCTAAATAGGCTCGGAGAAACCATCGAGCAGAATGGCGAATACGAAATGGATTGCCCCGTGTGCCATCGAGTGAGGACGATTCGAGTGCCTCCTATTCGAGTCACGAGGGCTATGTGTCGGATGATTCGTTTTTTTTATTTGTATTTTTATGTTTAATTATCGTAGTTTATGTTTCATGTTCGCTATAGTTTGTTTTTTAAGTTTAATGTATGTTTAAATTTTAAGTGTTAATATAAGTTATGTTTTATTTAGGATGAAAAGTGGTAAATATTTTGGAAAAAATATTTTTTTATATATAGAAGCTTTCATAAATCGGTCATATATACGAACGATATTGCAAAACTCTCACCGGCGACCGATCTCACAAACACGAGCCACAGTGGCTCGACCAACTTCGAACATCGGTCGATCAAATCCTCCAACCGATTTTTTACGATGCACTGTGGGTAGCCTTAGGAATGACAAATAAGAGGAACATGAATCCTTGCTTAGAAGCACAAGTGACCTTAAGGAGGAATTAATGGGATTCGAAAGTGAAAATGAGGAAGAATTAGGCGTTGATTACTTTGATACAGTTCCCACAAAAGATGAACTAACATATCATAGGTACTTATTACATGATCCTCGCCCACTCTATTATAGAAGACTCCCAATCATAATAAGAGGTGACCCTTCAAACATAAGTATACCATGCAATATAGGACATGTTCATGTGTAAAAAGCTTACATTGATCTAAATTCCCCCATAAACATCATGACTAGCATGCTTTATAATTGGATCATGAAAAAGGAACTAGTACCTAGAAGAGACCCCGGGAACTTTAGTAAGATAAGTAATTTTACAGGTAGAGTTAAAGGATCGCTTGAATTCGTAGGAAATTTCACATACGTTACAAATTTCTTGATAGTGGATGATATTAGTTCGGTAATAAACCCTTGTTTGTCACATGTAATATTAGGAAAGCCATTTGTGGAAGTCTCTAATATGACTTATGACCCATCATTAGGGGTGGTAAGGTTTACAGATAAAGTTGACAAAGTTAATTACCAAATGCCATATAATGTTGAACAATATCGATTAAAGTCAAATCTAGAGAAAGATCACAAGCAGTCTGTTTATTTTAGGAGTGATGAGGATAAGAGAAAATGTGGGGATTATGTAATGAAAAAGATGTTTAGGTTTTAAAAGGAATGTTTAGAATTAAGACCCGAATACAAAACCAACATAGATGATAGTGAGAATGTGACGGAGGCAGAGGCGGAGCTACGGGTGGGGCACGTGCCCCCCAAAATCTTCCTGCGTAGTGTATTTTTTCAGAGATTCTCGTGATTCTTGTCATTTTTCCCTCTCGATAACTCCGGTTATGGTGATTTGGTGAAAAAGATTTGGGATAAAAAAAAACTTGAATATTTCTGAGGAAGAAGATGATGAGTTATTGGAGAGAGAAAGTAGAATCAAATAATCATGCTCACGTGGGTGAGAGAGTAGTCTGTACGTGGGTGAGATAATAGTTTGTACATTGTATGTTAATCTTCTCAAAAACTTCAAACTGAATTTGATAAAAGAAAATTTCTACCTTTTTGCAATACATATGTTTACGGAAGTTATTTTTGTAGGTAGAAAAGTCTATTTTTAATATTGTAACATACATGTTGATTATACTTATTATAAAGAGCTAAAATTCTAAAGATATACTTTTCTTAATATATATTATAATAACTTTGTTAAGATCTTGTGATACTTTTTAGCAATTATTAACTGTTAATAACTGATTTTTACAAGTTTAGTATTTTTTTTTAAATGTTTTGTTGGTTTATATATTTTCTAAATGTTTTATTGTTGAATTATAGAGTTAACTATATAAATCGTCACTGTGTTCAGTAAATCTTTTGTCACTAAAGTTAGATAATTACCTCAATTTGATCAAAGGACCGGTTAGTTACAAAATGTCAAGTATAAAAACGATTGATGTAATTATCTAAGTTTAGGGACGAAATGTGTTAGTTTTTGTAAATAACATAATCGATTTATGTAATTAACTTTTTATATTATATGAGATGACCGACCCGATACTACTCGTGATCAGTTAACTTAGGGATCCATTTTGGTGTTTCGGCCGGGTCCGCCACTCAAGATTCTTGGCTTTATTTGACGTTTTTAGTTGTTATCGGTTTGTCAAAATCTTTTTTAGATGCACTTTGTACAAGTTTTATTTAATTTTTAGAATGCTATGGTAAAAAAAAAATTTTTTTGGCCCCTGGACGGAGGATGGAGTCACGTAATAGGGCATGACTTTGAGTCTAGTTACAAGACTCGTAAAAAAAAAAAAAAAAAAAAAAAAAAAAAAAAAAAAAAAAAAAAAAAAAAAAAA
>LBNU01012941.1:3715-34919 GCA_014162995.1 Artemisia annua | reverse complement strand
CACACAATATAATGATCGTACAATATCTCACAACAAATCACTCCGTATACTAATATCATTGTTACAGGTTATACATTACTGTAAGTCAACTAGAGTTTATCGCTAAATCTAATATAACAAAACAACAAACAAGCACTATAATAATATAATCAATTGTCAATTAAATATCACAGCTACATGAAAAAAAAGGATATTTGCATCCTTAAAACATAATAATGATGTATTAGTCAATTTTAACCACTGCCCACACAAACTCAAAACCAAATAAAGTCTCTATCAATAGTGTGGGGGGGGGGGGGGGGGGGGGGGGTTCGTTGGGGCCCTGTGCATTGCGAGTTTATACGATGTGCATTGCAAGTTTATACGATGTGCATCATGATTATATATTTTGACCAAAACCCCCTATTGTCACATCATATGGAGTCTTAATAAAATAACCCAATGAAATATACTCCCTCCGTCCTAAAATTATTGTCCACAGACAAAAAACACAAAGTTTAAGAAAACATCATCATTACAACTTTCTATTTCTTACTTTTTGTACAAAAGACAGTTTTACCCTTAACCAATTAATTTATAATCTCTTTAAAGTTTGTAATAATAAACCCAAGTAAGGTTAATATGGTAAACTTGATCTATATTTCCTACTACCTCCGTCCCAAAATTATTGTCCACAGACAAAAAACACACAGTTTTAGAAAAGTATCATCTTTACAGCTTTCTCTCTCTTACTTTTTGCACAAAGACAGTTTTACCCTTAACCAATTAATTTTCAACTTCTTTAATGTTTGTAATAATAACCACAAATGGGGGTAGTATAGTAAACTTGATTTATAGTCCTTATCTATTTATGGAAGTGGACAATTAATTTGAGACAACTGTAAAAGGAAAGATGGACAATAAATATGGGACGGAGGTAATATTTGTTTTTGGAAAATGAACAATTAATTTGTGACAACCAGAAAAAGAAATGTGGACTATAAATATGTGACGGATGGAGTAACTAAATATAGCAAGTAATGAAGACAAATACAACTAAAGTCAAAGAATGAATAAAAGTGGGTTGGTGTACCTAAATAACTTTGGCCGGTTCAGCACGTGCTATGAGCCTATATAGTTACTATTATAACTCCAAACAATATCAATTGTAACATATGACCCCTTCAAACCTTGCAACTACATTTAACTCTCGTATTTCATGAAATGAGCATCTAGTCATTGAATTATAATTAGGCAAATGTCACAAAAATTACTTATTTTAGGAGTCATTGTCAATGAGGTACTTCACTTATTTATTTTATTTTATTTTATTTTATTTTATTTTATTTTATTTTATTTATTTATTTATTATTATTATTATTATTATTATTTTTTTTTTTTTTGTGAAATAAAAAGATAGTTAGCTTTTTGTTTTGTTGATCAATTTGAGTATATTTGCTAAATATTTCGAATCCATTCTGGTTAAGTTTTACGGTGATCTGTGGCGGACTTAAAATGTAAAACTAAAAGGAGAATCATTATATATTTAACAAAAATACTTAAATTAGCCAAAAATAAAAGCTGGTTGACTTTATGCTTAAAACAAAAATGAGATAACTTGATTAAAAATAACTTTCAACTTAAGTATCCTTTCGTGTAATTTGTCTAATTGTAATAGATTGAATAATGAAACGAATTGTTATTATATGTATATCTGCACAACATATAATTTACCGTATAACAATCGATACATCTGCTGAAAGGGGTTCAAGCGAACCCGATTAAACGTTGAAAACTTTAGAAAAACAAGTAATTCAGACCCGTGCGTTGCACACGGGCTCTATCTAATTGGTCATAGTGTAATGTGCAGTAATTTTTTTCGTTATTAGACTTTTGTAAGTATGACCTTAGTTGATCGGTAAAATTTATATTTAAACTTTTTATGACATATTAGTAGTTATTTATAAAGTTTATATTTTGTATTATTCTCAAGATTGTAATATTATATTTAAACTTTTTATGACATATTAGTAGTTATTTATAAAGTATAGATTTTGTATTTATTCTCAAAATTGTAACATCCCTATATTTTGATATAAAACTAATATGTATTTCGTCATTATATATCTAAGTTGTGATTGTATCACACATTTTCTAAGCATGACAGACATTTAAAATAGTTTATTGACATGTAAGCTTCGGCACTTATTTTTATCATTATATATCTAAATTGTGATGGTATCACATATTTTCTAAGCATGACACACATTTAAAATAGTTTATTGACAATAAGTTCATAAGCTGTAATGTTACCACAACTTTTGTTGGTCAATAAGTTCCTAAGTTGTGATGTTACCACAACTTTTGTTAGCATGGCATGAAAAATGTTGGTGTCTTTATTTCTGTCAGTTTTAATTAAGGTCTAGTCAAAAACTATGTTTTTCACTAATTTTCATCATAAATAACTTGGGCTGCCTCAAGACCCGTGCGAAAATGATTGTGTAAATTGTCGGGTTGTTAGTAAAATGGTGAGGCCCAAATATACAACAATAGTTTATTGACATTAAAAGAGTATATGTGAAGAGATTTTTTTCAAGATTTACATTGAAAAGAGTCTCTTCACATGTAATTTTTTAATATGTATAAGTTATATAATTATTTTAAATATGAAGCGACGACATTAATGTTGGAGACCCTTTATATTCATCCTCGTGCGATGCACACATATTTGGAATGCCTCAGGACCCATGCAATGCACACATATTCGATCTAATTGTTTTTTTAGTAATGTTCGGGACTAATTTTCGGTTCATGTTTGAAACTCTCATTTTTTGTGAAAGACGAACTTCGTTGTTCAAATAAATGATATTATTAAAAACGAACTATAAAATAAATTTTATTTTTAACAAAACTATAAAAACATAAAACATTAAAGTAATTAGTATATTCAAGAGTATAAATTATAACTCGTATAATAAAAAAATCAGATCCAATGACCCAAGTCCGAATCATAAACCCGCTCCAATCAATCAATAGATCCCACATTTAACTAAACACAATTTTCTTCTCCTTTATATACTTCTTCGGTTTAGAAGATTCTTATTGTTAATATGATAGTGTGAAGATATTTTTATTATACACTACCCCATTTTCAGTATGTAACATCGACAAAATTTACACAGTTATATCAAACATCAAAGTCACGCAATATTCCAAGACGTTTAATTAAGAAAGTGACATTAACACACCGCAAAACAAAAAGCTACATTAAGAGCAAAAATATTAAAATGCACCAACAAAGTGTAGTAATTATTATTGACTAAAAATTGAATGTCCGTCACATTATTTTCAATAAACTTACTTGCTAACGAATCAATAGTATTAACCCGTTTATCGGTATTACATGAAGTAAAATATTGCATGTTTAATTCGTAACTTACTATTAATATGAATGCTAAGTATTCATTCCACCGGTGGTCGTGGCGTTGTTCTTGTTGTTGTTGTCTTTGTCGTTGTTGTTCATTGGCCTTTTGCATGTTTTGTTCTTGATACAATTTTTGTGACTTCTCGATCTCTTTCTTTAATGCTTCTTGACGCGCTGCAAAAAACAATTAGATATAGTTCATCGTTAGTAACTTAAATACAATTAATCAATATATTGCATTTTAGATCAAATTGAAAATGTTCGTGCATGTTTCACTTAATTGATAAGACAACGATGTGTAGGATCTCTTAAACCATTAGAGAAGATGATGTTACTACCAAACCTCCTAAGCACCATCTTTATGTCCTACATTGTTATACACACAAAACACACGTGAAATTTACATAAAACAATATAAATCAATATGCAAAATAAGTAAGATGATATGATGCTTACTTTACCACCATAATAAGTTGTAGCCCAATGTGCACGCGGTGTGGACGCTGGTTGTTGAGGAATTGCTAGGAGGGTTTTTTGTTTTGTGTGTGGATTCTTTGAACACGATTGTTATATAGTGATAAAATATTTGTAATCTGTGTTATATGGAGTTGGGGGAAAAGTATTAAAAGACTAGTATATACTTACTGATTAATGAAGATCGTTGATGTTGCTTGATAATCAATGCTAACACGTTGATTTTACTAACATTTTAAGAACCAAGGACGTCGGAGGTTGCGTTGAGCGAATATCAAATCCTTGGCNAATATTTGTAACTCATGGACGGGAAGGTAAAAAGACTAACTACTATTAATTGAGACGCTTGAGTTGCTTGAAATCAATGTACACATACTAACATTAAATCCAAGGACTCGATTTTGCTTGAGGCAATATCAAATTTGCTTAATCCAATTTTTGGGACATTTATTATGACCCCTTTACATTTATAAGGCTACTTAAGCTTTATATAATATAATAAAGATGTACTCCGTAATGGTTTCTGTTCTTGTGTGCATTTGATCAAATTATCCCTTGACTTCATGTGATTGAACCATTTGAACCTTTTAAATTGGTTTATGTTTATCTCTATTATGCTAAATCCTTCTATCAAAACCTCTTACGTATCCTCCTACTCACATGATCCTGACAAGTGTCAGAACTAAGGGTTTGATTGTAGAGAGAAAATGAGTGAAAAAATATATATAATATTATTTTGTATATAGAAAAATTAGTAGGAAGATACTATAAGAGGATTTAATAATGCTCTCTCAAATAAATTGTACTCACAATTTACAAGTCATCACTCATAAATCATAAGGCTAAACACTAACGTGACCCAATTTGCATCATCATTCCGGCTGCCACCTCAGCTTTCTCTCTCTTCAACCCATTTTCACCTCTCTCCCCACAATCGTGACCCAATTTGCATCATCATTATTGTTAATTTTTTTTTAAAAAAAAAAAAAAAAAAAAAAAAAACCATTTTTAACACAAACACAAATTTTATTAATAAAAACATAAACGTTACATAATAAACGATACGAAATTTAAACGTTACAATACTAAATTATTAAAACTTAAACACGACAACAATTATTAAAAACTAGTAATCTAATTCGTAGCGAGCCTTGATTTGTTCCTTAAGACGAATGATTTCTTGTTTTTTTGCCGCTTCCGGCTTAATTTGGGTCGATGGTCGAATTGGAAAAATCAATATCCTTGCTTTTTTTGGTGAGTTTTAAGATCTCCGGTTTGATTTTCTATGGCTTTAACTTTATCTCTTTGATTGCCAAGCTCTTGTTGCTTTCATATCTTTCCACGACTCAATATCTTTTTACTTTTCGCGACTTTGATTACGGTTGGGAACAATGCAAGAAATCCAGTTAGGCCCGATACGCCCTCACTTGGTCCACTTCATCGTGATACGGTTGGTGGTTGTGGTTATGGTGGGACAAATGGTCTATTAATGTAAAAACGGGTTTACATTGGATTTGGTGTTGTAGTCCGTGATGAGTATTCACAGATGGATGGACGAAATTGATACCTGTTGTTGTCGTGGTGTTATGCCAGGTTAAAGGCAAAGTTGTCTTGCGAGAGAAATTCATATTCGGGTGAGTTTTGGTGTAGTCGGGATCGTCGTTTTTTGATTGTGGAGTGTTTTTATTTGACATTGTATTTGTTGATGAGAAATGGTTGAATTATGTTTGATATTGTGTATTTGAAAGTGAGTATATGTTGTTATTTATAGGATGAAAAAGGTTTATATTTTTTGATTTTTTTTTTTTTTTTTTTTTTTTTTTTTAAAAACCAACGGTTGTTTTTTGTTTTTGAAAATAAATATTCGAACGTTTAAATGACAGAAATGTTAGATTTGCATGTCTTGAAATCGGTCATTGGAGCAACCGATTCTTGCATTTGGACATGAGGCGACCGAATTCCCACTAAGGGGACAACCGAATTCAAAATCGGTCAGGGGAGGAGGCAACCGAATTTCCTCAGGCCCTTAGTGGCCAGCCTAAGTATGTTATCAAAGTGCATAATTGTATAAGTTTAGTGAATGATTTTCACGATTTTCACTATCAAATTGCATCGTCTCTTAGATTGGTCGTTAATTTTTCTTGATTTCATTAACATTCTTTTTATTATTTTTGTAAACCCAATACTGCGTTTATTCTTTTCGGAAAAAAATGTTTTGAACCTTCTGATGTGTTTGTCTAGTTCCGCTCCTGCCTCTCATGAACAAGAAAATTTATTTAGTACTTCCTAGATGTTAGTATGAGTATCTGTTATGAGCTGTGTGGAGCTTAGCGTAGTTAGTGGTCGGGATTGAGAGATCAACTTCGGCATGCGGATCCTCGTCTCTCATTTTCTTTTCTTTAATGTGATTATGTGAGATATTTGTTTGTGAAAAGAAAATGCTAGTGAGTGTTAATGAAATCTAAATGGATAAAAATGGCCATGAAATGATTAAAAAGAATTGACGCAATAACGGCATTAGGCAGTAGATACATAAACCTTAGCTAACCTTCTTATGTCATCTCTAATCACATACTACATAAAATCGTTTATTAAGAACTTTTTTAAAAAATTGCGTCTATACATTACCATTTCCCTTTCAAAAAATTATTTCCCCTAAGTACATATACAGAACACTTTTTATACTAAGTTAATATATTATGAACCAATAGCTAATTATCTACTACATCACTTTATGTATTGAAATACATCATTATATGTTTTAAGGATGCACAAATATCCTTATTTTTTCATGTAGCTATTAATTTATTGATTTGATAGTGTTTCTTTTATTTGATTTCTAACTTTAAATACAGTAAAATAATAATACTAGTATACAGTGTTTCTTGTAATACAAATAAATATAACTGGTACATACATAGAAAGTCAGCTGAGACAAACAAAAGAATCCTACTTTGTGATATAAAAAGAGTTAATTCACATCTACTAAGCCTACTAAACCGCAAAAATACTAAAAATAACTTCACATGTATCACAACAAATAATAATAAAAACAAATATTGACAAATAAAGTCAACCAAAGTTGGTAAGACCAACTAGCCGTCACACACAGATCCAAAAAAACCAAGGACCAAACAAAACATCAACCTATAAACCAAAGTAGTTAAAATGTAACATCCAACATGCATTAAAAAAATAGATGTTGATTGGTAACTAACTTTTAAAGACTTTGAACTCATCATCAAAACAACATGGCAGGTGATGAGAGAGAAATAATAATACTAGTAGTAACCAAGATCTGAAGAAAAGGAACAAAAAAATGGTGAGAGCACCTTGTGTTGATAAAAATGGGATTAAAAAAGGTGCATGGAGTGAAGATGAAGATAATCAGCTGAGAAATTATGTTCAACGTTATGGGCATTGGAATTGGCGGGAACTTCCTAAATATGCTGGTACTATTATTATTACTGTATTTGTTTTCATCTCTTGTTTGTTCTGTAAACACTAGCCTAAATAATGAGCACTTGTTTTCATTTGATGTTATGTAGTTGTAGTGATTATATTATTTTTAGATTTGATTGTTACTCCCTCCGTCCCAAAATAAGTGGCCAGTTTGACTTTTCAGAGTCAAACTGGTTCAACTTTGACCTTAACAATTTTTGTTGGTGTTATATAATAGTTGATGAAAAATATATAAATGGCTCGGGTTTCAAGTATACTTTTCAATGGTGTAATTTTTTGTCAAATATTCTATACCACAGAAAAAATATTTAAGGTCAAAGATGAACCAGTTTGACTCTGAAAAATCAAACTGGACACTTATTTTGGGACGGAGGGAGTATTTTTTTAAGCAAGTGTTGGGCCATATATATGTGTCTGAATTTTAATGATTTTGGTGATTTAGAATTAAGAAATAATGGATGTGAAGTGGTTAATTCTTCATTTTAAGGGTTCTTTTTTTTTTTTTTTTTTTTTTTTTTTTTTTTTTTTTTTTTTTCTCTTTCAGATTTGAATAATTGGTGCTGTTAATTGTGCTGCTTGGGATCCTTGTTTAGGATTGTTGGTAACTTATGTGTTTTATTATTTTTGTTAATTGGCTTTACTTTTTCAAATGTTGAACTTTGATATTTTCGTTTGATTTGTGAATTAGGAACTGCTTGATTTTTGGGATTGGCTTGGTGATTTAAATTTGAGTTTGAATTGATGTGTGTTTGTGCACTTGATTTGCTAAGTTGTTGAACTTTTTCTATATTGATTAAGTTGGCGGTATTTGAATTTTTTTTAACAGGGTTGGCTAGATGTGGCAAGAGTTGTAGATTGCGATGGATGAATTATCTTCGACCGACCGTGAAACGTGGGAATTTTAGTAAGGAAGAAGAAGATCTTATTGACAAGTATCATAAACAAATGGGAAACAAGTATGTGATCCATTCTTATATATATTCTCACCTTTCAAAATCCTTTTTGAATTGGGGCATTTAGCTTATTTTAGTTTGTAACTAGAGAAACTGTTTGGGTATCTATTATAATTCTTTTCTTGCAAAGTTTAGTTTGTTGTGGCCTAGTAGATCATACAAATAAGAGGTGCGAGAATCAGAGAATGCGGTTAGAAATCTATAATAGAATTTGACCAGAAGTTTAAGAACTAAATTTTGGAACCAATGTCTAGATCATATGTTGCCAAAAGACTTGAATTTATATGCAAATTGTTTCAGTTATGCTCATAAAACATTGTATAATACTTGGCAGATGGTCAGCCATTGCTGCAAAATTACCAGGAAGAAGTGATAACGAGATAAAGAACCATTGGCACACCCACCTCAAAAAACGCGCCCCTAAAGATGTACTGGATGTCTTCAAAAAGGAAGAACAAACCTCTCTAGTTGAGCAGATTATGCAGTTTAACAGTCAACCTACAAGTGGCGTTTCAACATCTAGCAATAATGTCCTTTCCAATGAGTCAATAGCATCTCACAGATTATCAAGCGAGTCACTGGGATCACAAAGAGTTTCTGATGATTCGTCATCACATTCCTCGGGTATAGAGAGACGGCGGTTTCTGATTGATTTGAATCAAGAATACGTGGAGACACTAGAAGAGGAATGAAGGTAAGGGTAATATGATACAGATGAAGTTGGAGCAACTGTTACAAAAGAGGTAAAGTTAACTGTTTTTGTTTTGTATATGAACAATTCCTCAAGTTCCATATCCATTTGTTATTTGTTTCTTTCGTTCTTTAGAATTTATTTGCGAAATTCACATGTGTAGAACAAAAAATACGAGTTTAATATAGCAAGTTCTTATCATGATAGACTGATGTTTAATACGAGTATTGTACAATCTGATGATCCTTTCCTTACAAGTAATAGATTCCCTTAAGAGCTTTGTTTGTTACGTTTGTGAACAACGACAACTAACAAATATGTTCTGCTGTTCTGGACAAGTAAACACAAATGACACGATTTAAAAGCTCGCACTAACAGCTATAGGCCTAGCATATTACCGCAACGTCCCTGCTGGACCAATTTTGAGAGGGAATGGGTTGTGTTTTGCTCCACCCATTAACCCAGTAGCGTTTTTGAACAAGAATACTTTCCCTGCTTCATACATTGCCTTTTTAGGATACACTCTTGAGTCTTGATGATATCACGGTTCTTCCTCCTTGTGCAAAGCTTTAACTATTGAATGATCCAACTGTACATATTATTATTTCTTCTAAAATATATGTGGTTTTGCCCACATCTAAAGTGTAGTTTTAGGGATTTCAAATACCAGTAAACTCATGTCCTATGTTTCTACCATCTAATAAAGGAACACTGCTTCCATAACCCTTTTGCCCACATCTAAATGCATTGATGATCTGCATTAATTAAATTTCATATGTGATCAAGGTAAATCAGAGGGCAAAAGTGGAAGAAATGAAAGGAACTAATATAAACCTTGAACCTTCAGCACAGAAGTAAGTTATTGAGGTGTGTCAACAATGCTTTCCACATTGTAGAAATACACGAGTTTGTTCAGAATGCACTTCATCGGCTAGAACCAAAATCTCAAACAGTCCCAAAGTGCCCATCATGGATGAACCCTCACTTGTGGTGCAGTTGAAATAGTTGGCTTCCACAGTTGCAGTCGATGACGCTTCATTTACTGTATAATAACTTTTGTGTCCATCTGTAACCATTAAGCATCGCTAATGTTTGTATCTGTTTTATGGGTCCCGTCTTTAATAAATGACAATAGGCAGTTTACCTGCATGGCTGAGCCTATATCAAATGGTAGAGCTAATCCAGGCCACGTCTTTGACTTCATTGTGCTTTTTAGACCTCAAAGTCTCCACTTCCTCGACAGGCCATTGAATCAAATTTGTTTGCCTTTTGCGCATCCGTTCGTCCAACACCAAGGTTATTGGCACGTTTTGTATTTTTGTAGATTAATTTATAAAAATAGTTTATGAATAATTCTTTTATATGTGCTACGAACCCCATATTTAAAAATAAGTTGCTTATAGATGCCAAAATATTTTCCCATCCTTTGTGACTGTCATCTTTTGTAAGATTTGAGAAGTGCAGCACTCAGGTAACGGATGTGTCTCCACCATAGCTCCGTAGAACCTGTCCATTCTTACTCGGGTCAAAAAAACGTCTTTTGTGCATAAAACTATCCAATCATTAATCAACCTGGTACCCCAAATCTATTTCAACACATACTTAACATCCGGCTCATGATCTGATATATCCAACTTCCAACCCATCACAACTGTTGGATTGGTTTCACAGGTTTAGTTTGGAGCCAATTCTTCATTAAAACATGCTTATAATTAACCATTGTGTGTGAGAGTGAAACTGAGAATATTTGTGGAAACAATATGATGCAAACACTGTTCTATTGAATCTGAATAATGGGATCTGTTTACATTGACTCGACTAAGGACCTTATATCTTTGTGAAACGACATGTCTCTTGCCACATGAAACATTGTGACATTTCACAATAACTAATAACTGCCACATAACTAACTAATTTTCTAACGGGCTGTTTGGGTTAAGGTTTAACCCAACCCAATACTTTCACCCCTTCTGACCCATACATTCTACATAAACTAAATACATAAATAGAATTTGTCCAACAACATTCACTAGGTTACATCTCTTCCCTAATTCTTGAATGTTGTAAATCCTTGCTGCTTGGTTCTTTTCAAGTGATGATAACAAAATCATCACTGCTTTCTTCTGTATGTTCACTTGTGTAGTTGCTTTCTTCTTTGACTTCATCTCTTGCAGTCNTGTTGGATTGGTTTCACATGTTTAGTTTGGAGCCAATTCTTCATTAAAACATGCTTATAATTAACCATTGTGTGTGAGAGTGAAACTGAGAATATTTGTGGAAACAATATAATGCAAACACTGTTCTATTGAATCTGAATAATGGGATCTGTCATTGACTCGACTAAGGACCTTATATACTTTGTGAAACGACATGTCTCTTGCCACATGAAACATTGTGACGTTTCACAATAACTAATATCTGCCACATAACTAACTAATTTTCTAACGGGCTGTTTGGGTTAAGGTTTAACCAAACCCAACACTTTCACCCCTTCTGACCCATACATTCTACATAAACTAAATACATAAATAGAATTTGTCCAACAACATTCACAGTAATTAAAACTAGGTTACAACAACCTGTTGTGGATACCAGGTAAAAATCAATCCGCATAGTTGAGGCCTTGAGGGGTCCCGGTAGTCTCTGGAACCCACGCCAAGAAGAGGGAAGATTACATGGTTACCCTTGTATTTAGTCTTATGGACTAGAAGTGGATCAGAAAAGTTAGCAGGGTACGCATGACCCTGGATTTGAGATAGGTCACAGGCACTGTCACTATATAGCACGATGATTCGACGATGAGAGATAGCAACACACTCTCATGTTTTACTAATTAGAATAACAATGAATCAAGTTAAAAAATACTGCATTCTATTTATATCAATACTATAGTTTCAGTTTGTTGTGTACCATACTAGATAGTAAATATAGACTCTCAACTTTAAACAGAATAAGGATTTTGAACATTTAATTGTTACACCATAGTATAACTGTTAAGCTATGCAAGAAGTACACTTGCAAACATTTTTTCTTTCTCTTTTTTGCAGTCGAAGCATATGCAACTCGAAGTACGTACACTTGTTAGAATGTCAGATAGCCACAGAATTGTAGAATACTATCATCAGTCGCTGGTGGAAATAATTACATCAATTAAGCTTCACCGACCTGGCGACCTACAAGGCATTTTTAAGCTCTCGGATCCCCTTCATCTTATGTATATATAGCCTACTAAAATGTTTTGGCGTTACGATGTTACTTTTAGCTAAATTAAATTAGATGCAACTCTCTTTCGGTGATGATGTTTTCCCATCGTTATATAGTTCAAGACTTCAAGTAGATGTCAAAAGTAGCTAGATTGGACTTTTAAGTGGTAACTGTTACTTTTTGGATCTACTTTCTTGATAGCATGCCAATACGATTCTCCCATTTAACACATTAGGTCAATTGCGCAGAGAAATAAAGTAACACTACTAAAAAAAGGCCATTAAACCCGGCTGAAACAGCACATAGAGCCAGGTTTTCAGTTAAGGATCAAAGGAGAGGGGACTCTATTCAAAATCCGACAACAAAATTGTTCAAGTTCCCGCCACTAGATACATATAACATTATAACTTATAAATTCACATTTAACTCCTTATCATTAGTCAAAAAGATTTGTTGTTTGTCTAGTTAAGTAAACTGTTGATAGAACTATACAACTGTTTAATTTGAAATTCACAAGCTAACTGATAAATTATAAGTATCAAAAAGTCAAGGTTACTTTTAATTTATTTTTTCAAAAAGTTAATCGAATTAATTATATGTCCAACAAATTGCAAGAAAACCTATAGTGATGTGAAAGTTGTAAACCAATCGTTAAACATCAAAGATTTGTGCACCCTTTTTAAGTAACATGATGTTTTATCGCATTCTACTATTAGGTTCATAATTACCATTATCTTAGAATTATAAAGTTGGTGATAATTTGATTAGCATAATCCAAAAAAGTAATTAGTCATATTAAAAGTAGAGTAAATTGCAAAAATAGTCCATGTAATTTGGTGAAATTGCAGGCAAAGTTCCTGCCTTTCGAAAGTGCAGCAACCATTTTTTAGAGAGCTTTGGGTTACATATTTGATTCTGGCCGAAGTTAAATGACTAAAGTACCTTTTAGTCATAATGAAAGAAGACAAGCGTATCTTAGTTATTTTAGTTTAGCCAATGACAAAATTTGAGAACCCAAGTTCCCTACATGAACATGTCTGCATTTTCGAAAAGGGCAGGAGTATGTCTGCATTTTAGCCAAACCACATAGAGGAATTTTGCAATTTACTCTTAAAAGTAAGAGGCTTTGCATATATATCCCTCCAAGTAATATATAGCGTAACACCTTTTGAAAAAAGAAATGCAATATTTACGCAAGTTTTACAAAACTTTCACAAATACATGTGATAAGTCTGTCATATGATCAATCATATTTTATTATATTTTATATTTCTGATGTGTTAAATCTCGTTTTAAAAAACCGACTAAACAAGTAAGACTAACACCTCATAGACAATGTACTCTGTTGTGGATAGTATAGATTTGGTAAGACAAGGTTGTTCGCGAGGAGCAATGAATTAAGTTGAATAAATGAAATTGGTCAATAGTTAAAATGTCAATAAACAATTTTTATTTATTTTTTATTTATTTATTTTTTTTTAGGGGTGGAGGGTAGGGGGCCGGAAGCGTTTTAGATTTGGGAGATCGTATTTTGGAGAAGTAAATTAAAATAACAAAACAAGAATATGCAAAACGGATAGAAAATCAATAGGAGAAAAACGTGTTAACCTAGATATTCACCTCTATGCGTCAATGCAAGATTATGTGAAACGTTCCAATCTCTTCCTTTTTTGGTAAATCTAATATGGATTAAGCCTACTTCGCGTAGCTAGAACCTAACCCGTATGTTTATTAGTAGCCAAATCGAGGGGGAGATAATGGTTTACTAATCTACACTCATTAGTTGCTTAACTAATTACTGTTTACATTCATTCTTGATGCTAACTAAACCTAGTTGTCATCTAGCTAGGTATTAACTCGATATTTACACTAGCAACTTTAACCTAATATTTTAGCAATATTTTATCCAGTTAGTGATATTTGTGTAACCTTAACCACAAATACGCGAAGGTCCAAACTCATTAGTTGCTTAACTAATTACTGTTTACATTCATTCTTGATGCTAACTAAACCTAGTTATCATCTAGCTAGGTATTAACTCGATATTTATACTAGCAACTTTAACCTAATCTTTTAGCAATATTTTATCCAGTTAGTGATATTTGTGTAACCTTAACCACAAATACGCGAAGGTCCAAACGAATGAATACTAAGATATGAACTAAATAATATTTAATGTTCATCCTATAAATAAATTCAACATGTACACATAAAACGAAAGTAATAACGAACAAACTCAATAATTATCTAAAAAGGAATTCATTCATGCGTTTAAATCAAGTCATAACGCATAAGGTTCATAACTAGGCTAATACATAAGGGTGTTGGCCCATAATCTTATAAATTATAAGAACATTAATGTAAAACGATAAACAAATAGAATTCATGGAGAATCAATATGCCAATCAAATGAAATATAATGTTTATGATGATTGAGGATCTTCTTTTTGATGATTTTGGCTTCAAAATGGTTTAAATTAACCCTAGGGATCTCTGGAAGTCGAATGGTGAAGTGGGTGATGTGTGTTAGGTCGTGTTATGGTTTATTTATATAGAATTTTTCTAAACCGGCATTGATACGGCGTATCTACGAATTTTGATACATTGTATCACCGATATAATGTATTCAAGAATCATTGTTACGTCATATCCACTCTCTAATTGAAGATCTCCTTTTTCTCTTTTCATGGTCTATTAAATCAACCAGATCGGAATTTGGTCAAAAGACTTATGACAAAAATACTAAAACAACTTCTAAGGACATCACGTAAACTTGATTTCCTCTTTTGGCTTCGTTTCTTCACTTGATTCTTTTCTGAGCCTTCCATAATCCAATTCTAATCACAAGTTTATTCTTCTTTGAGTAGTTCACCTTACGAATCTTACAATGGAATTGAATTCTTTGTGGCATTTCCTCCTCGATACGTCATCCAATCCTGATTGCCTGATTATGGCGTTAGTTCTTGCCAATTTCTGTGTCTCTTTGTCAATTGCTCCGTTTCTATCTATAATACATATACATAGAAATTAAGTACCAAATCTTATATAAATACAATGATTGAGAGCAACAACCACGGGACAATGATATACAAAATATGAGCTTATTTGATGATATCAATTTCTTCGTTTTTACTTTCTATGTTTGATTGTGACGTATGTGTTTGTGCTCTGTTTTGTAAAAATTGTGTGAGTGTATCATTCCTTGAAAAGATAAATGATACATCCACACAAGTTTTACAAAAGAAATTCAAAGGTATCGTTGAAGGATTTAGCTGAGGCTTGTGACTATCAGGTTGAGACCTAAACTCTAACTTGGTTGGCATTTGAGTTTATTCTTAGACACATAGCTTAGCCAAGAGCACTGCAATAAAATGATAAAGTTTTTCAAAAGGATCGACACTTTTTTGAACCGACCACAAAGTCAATTTGAACATTGTTTTTTTGGGACATGTGAGTCAATCAAATTTACGAATTACCAACGGCTTATTTGTGTCCCAATAGTACTTCATGTGTGAAAATGTTTCTCAATCAATTGATTGTGAGTTCAAGTCATGTATGTGATTGATTTATTATGTATATATAGTGAGATAGTTAGTTGACTCTAAAAAGTTAATGTTACGGACTATGAAATATTTTTCATTATCATTTCACCCTGTGTAAAAACCAAATCATTTCTCAATTATTATAGATAAAATCTAGCAATGCCATGCATGTGTGAAATATTTATTTTCGGTTTTTATTGATACAACAACTACTAACACAATTTCAATGAAAATACATGATTATTTGCATTCATGTCCCGGCCACCGTCATTGCTGACGGCAACCAACCTTCGTATATATTTTCAAACTTGCCGGAAATTAAATCAAGCATTTTTTTGCAACTTTTCATACTATGCCCCATTTTCGTGCCTCCTATTATGACCAAAAAAGGCTTTGACCTTTCTTACATAAATAATTATTAGTTTATCGGTTTATTGTTGAACCTAAAAAGTATTATTTGTCGGTCAAAGTATATTATTTGTTCCATCTTTTTCGAAAAGATGTTATTCAACTTAAAGAAAAAGAAAAAGCTAGATTGTTGTTTAGCAAGTGGTGGCACCAAATACAAGAATAAATTACCAAACATGATGTTTGAAGGTGTTTGATAAATGAGAACTTGACTTGTTTGCACGTTTGAATGTCCAGTTAGAAATGCAGCTAATTTGATATGACGGAAAAATATATTGGTTTCTAATACATTGTCATTAATAAGTCACAAATCATGTGGTAAATATATTTGGTTTCTAATTACCCGATGTATTACTTGCGTCATTGTCTAACAAGTACCCTTAGAGCATTAGTTAGGGTGCATTAATCTATCCAAAACTTTCTTTTAAAATCAAATTTTGCTTTTAATACGTATTTTTTTAACTTATAAATTACCCTAATTAATTATGGTCTTAAATTTAATAAGAATATTTTTTTTTAAATAATCATCTTAACCAGTATTTTGAGAGTACCGGTTGAACACAAACCCATTACCTGCATATTTATCATAGAAAATGTGAGTACAAAATTTAGTATGATACAAAATCACTCTAAGGGCTCGTTTGGTATGTCGAAATAGGAATCAAGGAATGAATTTTCATTCCAATAATGATATTTGTATAAAATTGTTGACTTTCAAACTAGAAATGATATACAAATATGTTCTATACTTGATAGTCATCAAATTGGTAGGTTATGATAGTTTCATTCCCGACTCACATTCTTTCTCACATTATTAACAAGATAATCAAATGTGATAAATAAACCAAACAAGAATATTGGATATGATTACTTAACTCATATCAATTCTCATTCCACCTTATACGGTGTTAGAATTTTATAATCATGACTATCATAATAAATTACTAATACAAAGTAGCACATAATAGCGGAAGCAAAGGATCTAGTATAACACATAAAAGTTAACTAAAACATAAATAGTAAACGTACCTTATGCAATTCTTGATTGAGAATGAACAAGCTATGAACCTTAATTAGGGTTTATGTAGATCTATGAATAACCCCTTACCTTTTTGTTATTCGATCTCTTGATAACAACAATAGTGTGTTGTTACCTCGTTCTTGTACACACAAATTAAACCGTATTAAGGTTTTGCAAGAAACTACACAAGTAATATTTTTGATTACAAAAATCATCCTACAAACCCTTTTGGGATTCGTATGAATGACCTAAGCCAAGAAAAGAGAGAAAGAATTTTAGGGATAATTGTGTGCACAAAAGCTATGTGAAAACAATGACCCTAGGTTTGTTTATATAGTGTTTAGGAAACTTGGTCACCAAGCAAAGATCCCTAACCTCCTTATGGAGGTGTTCTAGAACTTTCTTGGTTACCATAATACTTAAACACATTCTTTCCTTATTTTCGTCTAACGGTCGTTAGTCATTTAACGGTAAACACTAACGTCCGTTAAGTACTTGTGTCTAATAATAAATATAAATATACATTTATTATTTTTCCTTAATACTCATTTGCAATGTGTGCAATCCCGAGGTCTCGTGTTCGATTCTAGACATTTACGTATTAATTCTATAACCATATTTCCAACATACGGAAACTCATACTGATTGTGATTCATAAGAACAAACAATAGGGTCCATTAGATGATTAGAGCGTAAATCTTGTTGTACACGTTTCGACAAAATTGATGAGGAATATGTTGTTGATGGAAATTACTTATATGTGGTGTTAAAACTACTTACTCACTCATTTCCTAATGAAATGATTAGGACTGCAAATATTATACAGATTATCAAAGATTCAATATTGCTTATAAAATTTTCTTAACTAGTATGGTGAATGTTTCTTCTCCAGAAAGAAGTTTTTCAAAATGAAGTTACAAAAGTCTTACTTACGTTCGACAATGTCGCAACAAAGACTTGATAGATTAGTAATGATATCAACTAAAAATAATATTTTGGATAAAATTGACTAATTCAAGATTTTGCGATAAAAATGCTAAAATGATGGCCACCTTTTACATAGAAAATTAGTATCTTATAGGGTGCAAACAAGCCAAGTTTTATCAAACAACTTGAGCTCGAGCTTGAGCTTGACTCGATTGAGTCGAGCTTTTATCGAGCTCGAGCCCAATAAACAAGCTCGAACCACATAGCAAGCCAAGCTCGAGCTTTTATCGAGTTTTTCAAGCTTACAAGGGCATATATATTTTTAGTGTATATATTTATATAAACAATTTAAAACTAACTTGAATATTGGTATAATAATAAAGTTTTTGTAGGAGTAGCATTTAAACCTTAATTCTCTCGAGTTCATCGCGTATTTTTTTGAATTTATTGATGAGTTTAACTATCAAATTTAATGTTTATATATGAAATCAAGCTTTTTGAACCGAGCTCGAGCCTTACACGAGCCGAGCTCAAGCCTGGATGATTAAAGCTCGTCAAGCCATCAAGTCAAGCTCAAGCCTACATTAAAAATTTTAAGCCGAGCTCAAGCCCTTTAAAGCTCGAGCTCAGCTCGACTCGATTACAACCTTTGCATCTTCTAAGACGGCCCTACTTTGATAGCTACAACATTAAGTTTCTTATTAAATAGTCATACCAATGTGCAAATCCAGTTTTATTCTACTCATAATTCGATGTGAAAAATTCAACAAGACACATTCATCGTGACGGTTGACAAAGTCCATTCGTTACTCGAGTAATCACCTCATTAAAAAAAAATAAAAAAATAAAAAAAAAAATAAAAAAAAAATAAAAAAAAAATAAAAAAAACAAGAAAAACATGATGGTGGAGGGTATTGTTGGTGTTTTAGAGGGGTACAAATAACTCATCCAAGTATAATATACCGCAACGAGCATGTCAATTATAAAATAAGCGCATGTAAATAAAAAAATTGGTACATGTTGATAGCCGCAGTTACAAGACTATATAAAAAATGAAGCATGGGCCAATCACAGCGTACAATTAGTGGAGGCGTATGGTACAAGCTTGGTATGCATACAATAAAATAAGCAGTGGGAAAAGCCGAAAAGGTGAAAAAAAGATCATTTAGACCTTGACTGGATTACGCCGACAATTAAACAACTAACCCAAGAATAGCTCCAGGAAAACCGTTAGTTATAACTAAAAGTTAGCTAATGATAAAAATAATAACATATAGAAAATTCAAAGCATGATTTAATTTCATATCATATACTTGTAATATATCTGTTGAGCATCCACACGAAACCATGATGAATATCGAGAACGAACTGTATGGTATCGAAACATGTTGTTTGCTCGTTAACTGGACGGCCATGATACACCGATACCAGTATGATACAACACGGCCATACGGTTCAGGTTTAGTTTTCAGGGATGTTTGAAATTACATTAGCAACATAGATTATGTGCACATAAAATCCATTTTCAAAAGCATCGGTATGCATGCTTTTTGATACAAAAAAAGGACAATCGATCAGTTTCTTCAATTGGTATGCCGATCGCCTCTTTACAAATCATCTACGTTTTCTAGATGCAACACACAAATTATTCCCTTTAAAACACAATCTAAAAACACCCTCTTATGTCTTAAGAACCGTGGTTTGCTAGAAATATATATATGTTGTCAATCCTGCTGTAAGAAGTCTCATAATCAGTGCATTTTTTTGCAATCTGCACCTCAAAATAAAGAAGAACATATACCATAATTCCGAAAGTAAAGAACAAACAAATAATCATGAATAATGTATATATGTATTTCTATAATACTACGAGTTTAGCTACAAGTCTACAACAAAAATCAATAAATTAATAAATATCCAAATGCACACAAAATTAGTGCATTTTCTCTTTAATTTACATCTAAAAATAAAAAAACCCTACAACCTAACCTCAAAACTGCATAACCAACAAATGAATCAAAACATCTTGATCAAGTAAATCCATTTCCATTAGGTTTTTACTCCGTTAGTTCTTTTGCTAGGTCCAGACGGCGGCACACGTTTACCTTTAGGCTTCGATTGCGTGTACAAACTCTTAGCATTCCCAGTTGGCGTTTGAACATTTTTGGGAGAAGATGTAACTAGAGTATTACTCGTCAATGGTCTGGCTACGCAAAACAATGAGTTCTGGGTAACCAGCATGACGCTGAAGAGAACGACCATGAGGTACCGGAGATTAATCATCTTTTATCTTTTGAAAATTTGAAGTAATGGGAGAAAATACAACTTTGGTTGATAGATTGTGCAGCAAGTTATTGGGATATGAAATAAGGAAAAAAAATAAAGGGTTGGAAGAATTTATATAGAAAGTATGTGTGTGTTGAAAAGGTCATATTAATAAAAAGTCTTCGTTCGGAAAATAAAGAATAAAAAGTCTAAAAATACAGGTGTCAACGCGGATTGTGATGCGTATGTTGTTTGGGGGTTACGTTTTATTTGAGAGATTAAACAGGCAGAACCGTTAGCGTGTGTACGAATATTGGTGCATTAATGGAAATACTATTCTGTCAAAAGGTGAAATATGGAAGGGAATGGAATAGTGTATGATTGTTTGCCTTATTATGTCTTCATCATTTACTCCCCGGCTAAAAATGAAATGAAATAGCATATGATATTCATATAATCCAGCTCAACAGTTTACCATTTTTTTGCTATTACTCAATATCCACATGCCTGTTCATTTTAAGAAAACTAGTTTAGACAAAATACGAAAAACCAAGAAATTTGATATGGATTTAAGGAAAGTCCTATGAGGAAAAGTTCAATACGAAACAAAAAATATTTAAAGAACAAACAGCTGCACTCCCCTCAGCCCTCTTGATCTAATTTTGATCCAACGGTTATATTTGAAACCCTCATTATGTCTAACTCATTATAGCTGTAAAGGGGTAACTTGTGTCTTTTTCATTTACACTCTCACCCATCGTTGACGAACACTGCTTATTTACACTCTCTTTCTCTCTCCACTGGTACATTATCTACATCTTTTCAAACCCAAAATCCTCTAATAATTTGCTTCCTCAATCCGGCGGTGTGACGGCGCACTAAATGTGGCGGCCGGATCTGTGGATTACGTTACAGTTTCAGAATGAATAGATGTGTGGATGCACGATGACTATGAGCTTGTTTGTGGCTTATAATCAGCTCTTAACGTCGGTAGTCGTGAAGTTTCCGGCGATCAAAAAAATTTTCCGGCGAAACGGTTACTTTTTCCGGCGAGAGAGTGGCGGTAAGTGGCTGCAAGCGGCGTCACTAAAAAAATACAAAAAACGTTAGATCTAGATAGATACACGAATAAAATCAATAGATCTAGAAAAAAATGTATGGATCTATAAAAAAAAACTATATATCTACAAGTAAAATATATAGATTTATTAAATAAAATACCTCAAAACTTGATATTGGTGCGTTCTGTGGAGTCTGATGGAGGTGGAGTCGGATGGTGGTGGATTCGAGTGGTGGTGTTGTGTTCGGATATTGATGTGTTTGGATCTTAAAGATAATGAACCATGTGAATATGTGTTGAAAAGAAATAAAGTGGACAGGACCCTTACAGAGGACGTGTTTTGATATTAATAATGGCTAGTTGCTACTACAGTATTATTTTGCTACAAATGCATTTCACTTGCATATGAAAGCGACAGGGGCGGACTTATGCCTTACGAAGGTGGTGCCCGGGAACCACCTTGGACGACGAAATCCTTTAGAAGCGATGTAAAAAAAATTTCAGGAACCACCTTAGAAATTATGTGGGAACTACCTTAGAAAATTTTTTGACAAAAAACTTACTTCAAGTATAAATATTTTTAGCCCAAAACCCAATTAGCCCAACAAAAATTAACCCATTTAATATTTATTATTAACTATACGCAAAAGATTAGCAAATACTGTTGGAAAGTGGAAACGAATAGTCAGCTTTGGGACTTTGGAAGCATAGACGGAATGGACAGATGGCTCGAATAAAGAATTGGATTAGTGACTCATCTTCTCAATATTTAATTGTAAGGTTTTTTTCTTTCTTATATATACATAGTTTACTGTTTAGTGTTTACTTATTTAGTTATTCTTCGTATGGCATAAGTGATAAGTATATTGTTGATTTGTTGTATGAGTGAATAGTGATATGACTAATATACTAATAACTAGTATTGTTATTTTGTTAGAAGGTATTAGTAATGATACAATCATTGCTCGTTTCCAAGCTATGAAACCTAGGAAGATTGTATCATTGCTCGTTTCCAAGCTATGAAACCTAGGAAGGCGCAAGTGAAACTGAAAAAAGTGTAATCGCATTAACTATTATATTATAATCTATGTTTAATGTTTTTTCCATTATCGCATCTCGTTAAATTGGATCCGACCCGACCCAACCCGAAAATTTGACCGGTTGGGTTGTTGACTCATCGCATTTTTTAACTTGACCAAATTAAGGAACCACCTTGGATTTTCGCCTAGGTCCGCCACTGGAAAGCGATACGTGGCACTTTGGGATTGTTGCTTCCTATTATCATGACATTTTTGTGTTTGGTGTTCAAATGAATATTTAGGCTAGAGCGTAGATCTTTTTAGTTTTATATAAGCTAAAGGGTACAAAATTTAACTTTTTCATTTGTAATCATACAATCTACTAATTAATTACTAAGTAATTGTTACACTTACAAACAGAAGCTTTTGCACAATAGGCATTGCTTTTATTTAGTTTTTTTTAATGTTGTATATATTTTTTGTAGACAATTTTTCATATACTAAAATACTAAAAAATTCCTATGTGATGCACCAAAGAATCCCATGGGATTCACAATGAATCCCATGGGATGCACCAAAGAATCCCATGGGATTCACAATGAATCCTTTGTGATTTATCGTCTTTTTACGAATCCCGTGGGATTTTTTGGACAGAAATTTTGAAAAAAAAACGTCTTTTTACGAATCCCATGGGATTTTTCTGGACGGAAATTTTGAAAAAAAAAAAAAAAAAATTCGATTTTTATTGACGATATCCTGAGGATTTCTTTACGAATCCCGTGTGTTTTTTAGACGGAAATTTTGAAAAAATCGTCTTTTTCGAATTCCCATGGGATTTGTACGATTCCCATGGGATTCTTTACGACATCGTGGGAGTTTTTTAGACAAAAATTTTGAAAAAAAAAAAAAAAAAAAATCGTTTTTTACCGCATCCCATGGAATTTTTACGAATCTCATGGTAGAATAATTTTGTTCTTTCTCTTTGTGTGGTGACAGACGGGAAACCATATTCTTGGGAAAAAATAAACAAAAGAATAAAAAGAAAGAATAAATAGAGAACTCGTCAATTTTAGTTTCGATGCTCCTCTGTGTGTGGATTTTTTTGAGAGTTTCGTGTTACGTCTCCGTTTCGTTGCCATTTCAACCTTTTTCGGGGATTTTTCGATGTAAACTGTGTTATATTTTATATGTGAGGAGAAGATAATTTATTTATCATTATATACCCTGAAATTCCATTGTGATTCCGTAATTTTCTCTAATCTACGATCTACATGGTATGTATAATAAATATTCTGGATCGTAATATATTATATTGAAAAAAAAAAAAGATAAAAATGATCAGTTCGAATTATTATTACGCGATATAGTATTTAGATCATCACAACCGTGACAAATATCTTATTAGAAAAGAAAGGTTAATTTGCGAATATCTGTCTCTTTCGCGTATAGGAATTTTTGAATTATATCGTAGTTTTTGTAAGTGAATTTTGACCGCAATGACTAAAAGATTAGTGTATGTTGTAGCATTAAACTAAATAAACAGCGGACACGTGGCGTCTTTATATTAATCCATGAAGGCAGGCGAATCGATATTAACACGCATTCACCAGTAATTCTTGCCTCTTGCACCTCTTCTGGTTTCGTGAGTTCTTGATTGGCGATTCTTCCAGTATGTTTCGCTCACACTATTTAAAACCATGATAGACAATGGCCCTGAGAGTCCTCGAACTGATATAGTCTATAATTTTGTTTTTATTAAAATCTCCATTGTTAACTTACTTTATATAAGAATAGAATTCGGTCTTGCTTCTCTCAGTTCTACCTCCTCCCTATAAAAGTGACTAGGTGGGCGGGCATCTAAGAATGAAATCGCATAAGATAAGAAACATAAACATACACTTACATCATATCCCTCTATCATCCGCGAATCGCTTAGATCACGCGAGTCTAAAAGGATTGTGCTGCAGTAACAGGAATATCTCCTGTTAGAGATGTGAGTTTCCTGGGTACGAATTATTGGTGTCACCTACTATATTAATCTCTACCTCTTATACTATAGATTTTTAAATATTTTGATTCATTGGTATAGACATACTCTATTAGTTCACAGATCGCCGTAGTTAAGCAACGAATTCAAATACTTAAATGGGTTTTATCATTTAGTCAAGCTTTCGTGCGTGGCTAAGCTTTTTATACTAATATACAATGTTTTAGATCATATTTATATGGCAACATATATATAAAATGTTGATGTGTTGGGCGTTTTAACAATTTTAGAACGAGTAGATATCGTTGCTTATATAGGAATTATAATTTATGTGACTTCATGAAGGTTTATTTTTTTATGATAGATTGTATCGAGCAGAGATTTGGGCGTCGGTCTCTGATTATAGTTCGTGTGCGAATAATTTGGATGAATAATTGTTTTGGTTTTGATGTTAATTTATTCTTAGCTGCTTACTCTAGTCTATCGTTTACCGGCTAAAGGATGACATATACTAAATGTCTTATACTGTATACTTTGCCGGAAGGATAGGATCTCTCTCCAAACAAATTTTTTTGATGATTATGTATAAGTAAGCTTCTGTATTTCTATGTTATCCCCAAATAGTGTCCCCTAAACTTGCTCTCTCCGTCCTACACGTGTTAAGCATAGTAGTGTAGTGTCTAGAATTATAGATTCACCTGCTAGAGAGCAGAGCGATGTAGTAACTATAACGGTCCGTTAGCGAAATTATTGTTATATTGCAAACACGTTAATATAGTCAGCCTTTAGAGACCAAAAGTCTTACCATATATTATTCAACTTAAATGAGCTACGATTACGCATTGTACAAAAAGTAAACCACGCTTTACACGACTCAATCTTTTATTATATCATACATTTAAAATTTTTATAAGATACAAAGAGTTTTTACCGATAGAGTATTCGTTTCGTACTAGCACACAGCATCATTGGGTTATCAATGATCTCTTTACTTGTCGAACTATACACAACACAATTCTTATTTTACATAAACACCTACGTTATTATTATGATGTAGTTGTTACATTAACGGTATTAATTTCTACTAACTATCACCAAAAATATATCATTGATCATATAACCATGAATGTACAAGCTAATCAAGCTGCTGATGTTTTCAATGTCCCGTTTAATATATATTATAGCCATGTCAGCAGCCGCTCGTCTTCATTTAGATCACGGCACATCGATTTATGCATGGCGTGTTATCACACGTTTTTATAAACAAATTCGGTCGCCCTGAGCGCTGACCCGAACATTTACACACATTGTCTTAGACCCGCGTACGCTACTTTATAAGGCAATTCTCAACTATATAGATTCGATAGAATGGTGTTCATTTATACCGATCCTCGATTGATATTGATTTACAGACACATTTTTCTGTGTACGTTTGTTGTCTTTTTTTTTTTACGTATTATCTGTCTCTGCGCTCGGTTTATTTGTTTGAGCGTTTCGATCACGGTTTGTTTGTTTTACGTCTTCGTCAGTTACATTTTTTTATACTCTTTTTTCTGATAGTGCAAATGGGATACGGGAACATAGTGATTTTTTCGTGATTTTTTGTTTTTTTCGATATATATTATAGTCGCGGTTTTGTGATCCATGTTATTTTTTTGAGCTGGATATTTCGTTGAAAACTGATAGTTGTTACGTTTCTTCCGTGTGTTTGGGTCCTATGACGTTGGTTATCGTTCCTTGTGATAGTTTCTTTGATATAATTATTATATCGAGGGTTTTTTTTCAATAGTGATAGAGGTTTTATATTTCGTTTGATTATGTCTTTTAATGATTTTGTTTGCGGAATTTTTTTTTCTACCATTTATAGTCAGTTTTTTTCCGAGAATTTTTGTCTGATAATCAGTTGTTTGGGCGTGAAATGGGAAAATTGATTGCTAACCGATTTTTTGGTTATATGGGTTCACTAAAGTTACAAGAGTGATATTGAGTACTATAGAAGATGATGCATTATGACTTGAGCTATTTATTTTCAGCAAAGTCAATGATTTTGGTTGCGCTATAATTCTTGAGTAATATATTTATATGTTATTTTTTAGATTGTATTTGAAAACGTAATAGCTGATACATTTTTATTTGTACAGAGTCTTTTTAAGTACGTGGTTAGTTTATTTGGATCATTATTTTCGTTGTGTTGGTATTGTATGTATAAGCTTTTTAATATCGTTTTGTGAAACGCTCGAACACTTTGGTCAAAGTAAACATAATGATTAATAAACAATTTATTGTATCTATGCAGCATCACTCGCTCTGCCCAGCTACCCTCTCTCAGCTACACAACCTGCTAAAAATGATATACTAGTCCTATTTTGCTAATTTATTTTAATTTAATTTTATTCATTTGTTTGTAATTGGTTATAGAAAAATAAAAAATGGTAATCAAACAATATTCGTCGCAGAAATTTAGTCATAGGGTACCCGCCACCCGCCATCGCGCGTACCCTGCTAGTTAAAAATATATTGTACTTTTAGTCATGGCATGTGGTCGCTTTAGGTAAAACCGTTAAAACAATAGTTTTACTTTAGCGACGCTTGTTTTTTAAACGGTGGAATCTATTGCAGCAATATAGTTGTTGTGTTACAGTAGCAACCATACACTTTTTCGGGATTGTCTCGGAGTATTTTCAAGTGTAAAATACTTTTAACATAAATAGTTTCAACATAATTCAATATCGTTTCACAATCCCAAATCAATTCGAATAACTACACAATCTTTATAAACATAATACCCCCCCCCCCCACATTCGTCTTACAAAAACACACCACAAAATACTTATAACATAAATCCTTTTATAATTTTGTTGACACAAAAGTTGGGCGTTCTTGTTTGGGTTCCTTTCTCGCTATCATTGATTAGATATGCTGGGCCTTGCGACTAAGAAAGCAACAACACCGTTAGGCGTATCGAGGATATGTCTCCCCCGATTATCCTCCGGCGTGAGAGTAAGTAATCGTGTTTTAGGGTTGTGAAGAGTTATGGGTTTGTACTCGTACCTCGTGAAGAGTTGGTAGATGCCCTCTATACAGTAGACAGCGATCGTTGTTGGTTTCGTGTTCAGCAACCTTGGTATGTTCCGCGGTATCGGCGGGTATTTGATATACATCCTATAATGAGAGTATCGTATTCACATTCCTAAATAATCATGGGCTTGGCTCGTGGCCAAAGCCGTCCTATATTGGTAGTCCAATTATATGAAACTGGCCCTACGCGTCAGTTGGGCTTGCGTGTGTTATTGTTTACCAACGGTTCATGACCGGTTTACGACTATTACGGCTCATCATGTCCACCCCATTCTAGTGTGCCATGTTACCCAAAAATGCGGTCGCTAGACTTTACCGTGCCCATTATTCCCCGATTCGTGAGCGGGAAGACTGCAAGTTTTTAGCGGCGCAAAAATCCCATGCAGTGTATCTACGGGCTAAAGTTGCAATCATTTTACCTCGGCGAATGGAGAGGCTATCCACGTGTTCGTACCGGATTTCATCCCCATGCCACGTTTTGAGTTAAGTGGATCCACCGTGTCAATCATCGGTGGTGGTGAGAAATCTATATAACCGACCTCTCAATTTTTTACGTAGTTTTTCACATACAAAGTGTTTATCCATTTTCTAAACTCTCAATCTCGGCTGCACACCTAATTTCTACGCAAGGTAATAGCGCTTGCCCGTTTAAGAAGCAAAAAAATGGTCTATCAACTTGTAGACTGTCCATCTCATTTGACCGGGATGACGAATCATCTCCTCGGATTAGTTATATCCCCGCTGGATCTGCACTCGTGGTGCCTGTCCAGCGACCCATAGGCAGCACTTTCGATGGAAAGTGGTTTTATACACGCGCTTTTTCGAATGGGCGATCAGCGCGTGGCCATCACCGTACTCTTAAGGGATATCTTGTGTACTAAGTCGCTTCTATATTCCAGTTGCATCCTATAGGCCGGCGAGAAATTTCAAACTTTCGAGTCAACTCGCCGCTTATTAGCAGCGATTCCTCCCCCCTCCACCCTGTTCCGTCGCGTTCTATCGTATCATCGTGGTTAAATGGGTGGGTTACCTTACGAAGCGCGTAGGAAGCTTCAGTGGATTTGCGAAGAAGGTGGACAAGCTTCCCCCATATCATCGGAGGGAGAAATCTTTTGGACTGACGCTCGCCGTTTTCCATTTGAACATTCCCTTCCACACAAGATGTCCCTGGAGAAGGATGCAAGCGCCACTTTAGACAGTGGTAACAACACCGGACGATGCGTCGACTTAACGAACGCGCACACGAATTACCACATCAGAAAGCGATACCCGGCAGGACGTTTTGGTGCACATGGGCATCACTCGTCAATTCTACACATCGAGCCGCCCTAAACTTGTCAAGAGGAATCCCCCGAAACAAAAAAAAAATTTAATACGCATGGAGCATGGTGGGTTGGTGTCTGCTTCTTTGTCATCGTTAGTAGATACGTAAACATTTTCCTCTTTCCATATCTTAATAACTAACATTGTACGTATTGTATATCATTGCGCAGAAGATGGATTATTTTGGGCTTGTTGAGAATGAGAGGGATACCCAAGTCGGCACACGTTGGGGTGGGCCCTATATAGAGAGGAAAGGCGGAGCAACGACCCTTGGAGCGACGCGGGGGCAAGCAGTCGATGACTTGATCATAACCAGAACGAGGGATTCTAACTGCTGGCGACCATGGTTACCCAATACAGGAGGTTGCTCCTCCTGTTCAGCGGCGCCCATTAATAGCGCAGCTCCTCCCAATAGCTGAGAATGCCAGTCTCGTCGACCTGGGAGGTCGGACAGGAGGAAGAGTGGTTCATCCAGCTGTCGCGCAAGAGGCGGCTGATGGTGATGCGCGGAGTCTTCTAAAGAGGTCGCCGTTCTTGAGGCTGAGGATAGAGCACCTACATAGGGTAGTTTATATGTTTATTGTTATAAACTGTTCCTAAGTTATTGTCTAAATTCTGTCTTTGGAGCAGTGAGTGGTGCTGAGAACTTTAGGGTGACGTANGAAAAAAAAAATCGTCGAAAGTATATAACAATGCATATTTATAGAAAGATAATTTTTTTCTCGTCGCGATGATGTATTTTTCGTAGTTTGAAGATTTACCGTTTGCAAGATATGTTGTTTTAAAAAAAAAGTGGAAAGTGGGTTTTTATATTAAATGAGCTAAAATGTCAATTTTGCCCTCCCTTTGTTATTTTTTGATTGGATCTTAGCCATTAGATGAAAGGTGGATGGATGGTTGAGATTGGCTTATTTGTTTTTTATGTGATACTTGTTTTGCATAGATCTCACCTCAAGTCCTAATAACCATACAAGGGGGCTCATCATATGTGGCAACACTACAAGAATCGATGGTTCTTAGCTACGGCTAAAAGTTGTAGCTAAAGGATTTTAGCTGTGAAAAATTGTGGCTAAAAGTTCACAGCTAAACACCTTTAGTGATGACTGTGACAGACCTTTAGCCACGACCCCTGTAACAACGAAAAGTCAAACTAATTTTTAGTCACGCTTGTCGTGGCTAAAGCTTTTTGATAAATATAAATTTAAAATGGCTATTAAAATAATATTATTAATTTAGCAACGAATCGTTGCTTAAAATTTAATTATTACTTTAATAATTTTCATTTAACGCCGACTCTATTCTGGCTAAATGTTAAATTGTTGTTTTGATAATTTACCTTTAGCGACAACCAGTCGTGGCTAAAGGTGACTATCTATACTACTTATAATGGAGGAAGGACTCTCTCTCCAAAAAATTTAGATGTACAAAAATTGATGCATGGTTTACAACACTTTAAAGCAAGTAATTTTCATAATTACAACAACCAAAGCATGGTGTACAACAAAAATTAGCATAGAACGAAATTCAGACCAAAATCCTTACAATTATACATTAAATAGCATTAAAAACACCCTTACACCCAATATTACAATCATTTAAAACACAAAGCACAAGTATGTAAAGCACAATGATTTTAAGGTCAACAATCTATTCAACACATATAATTAATACAGTAATTAATTCACTCCTTCACCAAAATATACAATCATTTAACCATAATGTACAAGCTAATCAAGCTGCTAAGCCAAGTACTTAAAAATAAAGCCATTAGGCTCGGCACAGTGGTCGGTCGACCGGATCGGTCGCCCCTGCGCTGACCGAGTCGCCGCCACTGCAACAACAAGATCGATGAAGGTCATACGTTAATAAAGATGAATCTGTGTGGATTTATACTTGCGTGTATGTGGAGAAGTGTGACATGTGTTCATTTTTTTGAAGTGAAATGGGATAGAACATAGATGATTATGTTTTTTTTTAAGATATAGGGACGTATTTTGACTGTGAATGAAATAAGGTGGTGGATTAGGGCTATGGAGGTATTTATATATCCCTAAAAAAATTATGGTTTTATCAAGTGATGGGCTTTATAACTTGTTAGATTATAGTTGGACTCTACAATCCGAAAATTTGGACTAATATGGGCTGTGAAATGGGATTGATGTGCAATAACCGATTTTTTTGGTTAATAATGGGTTACGAAAGGTTACAAAGAGTGATATTGATCAACTAATAGAAGATGATGCATTAATGACTTGAGCTATTTATTTTCACGCAAAAAGTAATGATTTGTTGCGCTATAATTATTGATAATATATTTATAATGTTATTTTTTTAGATTTATTTGAAAACGTAATAAGCTGATACATTTTTATTGTACAAGTCTTTTT
>LBNU01012939.1:17582-36793 GCA_014162995.1 Artemisia annua | reverse complement strand
GATGTAAAAGTGATCACTTGCTCGAGTTTGAGAAGCTTATTCATGATAATCATCTTTAATCTTCGATTAAGTGTCTCTTTCATATTCATGAGCTTTTAAGAAGTAGAAGCGTCGTCACGGGCTTTTCTTAAGCAAATTTCATCTTTTACTTGACTTTCAGACTCTTTTCCACATCTCGTGCTCGTTTTGGGCTTTTAGGTTGCTTTTCACGTTGTTTTTGCAATATCCTTTCCTGCACGATCACAAACACAAAAACACGATATCTTTGGCGTTTAACGTTAGTTTTTGGTCTATAATAGTCTAATAATGGTGAATAAAAGGTATGTGAATAAGCACATACCAGTGGGAGTTCTAAAGAGAGAAAGTGAAAGAAAAATGTAAGATTAGATTAGAAGCTCCGACCTTCTACGTTGGGTGGTAGAGGGTATTTATACAAATTTTAAGTGCCTCATGAAACAGGCTGTAGAGTGAGTACAGTGGGTGAAGACCCGACTCACTCCACGAATACAATTTACATATTAACTAATACTACGATAACTAAACTAATGCTAATAATACTAACTAAGTCAATACTAATACGTAACTACGAGCTTATCACAATGCTATTACAAGAACGAGGTGACCGAGTCTTCACTAGGAATATTTGTATTCCTAACATTTCTTACACCATAAATACCTCTCCTTCATCATTAATGATCATCCAACCAAACATGTCATCTCCCAACAACCCAAGATCTAAACTCTCAAGAGTTGCTAAGATCTCCGTAAGACCCGTTTGGAGGAGAAAGATTGACTCTTGTCAAAACTCAAGTGATGTTTTTCCAAATCAACCAATACCTAAACCTTATACTCACACCAATGACGCATCTCACAAACAAAGCCAATCACCCATACTTGATTCTACCAATGCTACTTCTTATGATGAGCATGTACAATCCCAAAACAACAATCCTAACCTCATTGCCAATACTTCACATGTTGCTCATTCAACAAAAACACCATCCACTCATGAAGCATCCCTTCCATCCATATCATGCTTTCATGATTACCCAAGCTCAAACATGTCTCCACCACCAAGAGTGCCACCACCACATCCTACAACTTCACATGCCATTCCTATGTTGCATGTTCAAACCTTCACCCAAGACAACAACCATACTCCACCACCAACACCCTCCTCCGAACACTTGAAGTTCGTTGAGGAACTAAAAGAAACACATGAGTTAGTGCTCTTCTAGCTTTACATCTTGCTCAATGCAATTTGGATCCACCTCCATCTAGTTCACCTTCATCACCACACAACCCAAATCAAATTGAGACATGTCAACAATTGCCCTTGTTGCATTTTTCTCCAACAACAAACCATTGCTTTGAATGAGCACTTTACTTGGATCGAGTATCTTCTTACTAGATCTCAACCAACACAATCCCTTGAACAACATTCAAGCTCTCAACCAACAAACTCCATTCCAAACTCACCACCTTCAAGCTCTCCACCACCAAATCCTCAAAAATCCATGCAACCAAAAACATATGTCCATTGAGCCAACAACATAACCTTCACTTAACCACCCTAATTTAAGCATACTATATGCTTATAATTTTCACTTTTCAAAATAAAATACCTCAAGCTTTTGGAATGCAAGCAAGTTCGTTGATGCTCTCTTTTGGCAATTTAGGATGTTCTACTTAATTTAGAAATCTAGTATTATGCATGATGAAACAATGACTATGTGTTTGACATAGTTATCTCTTATTAATGAATGCTTTATTGTATGTTCTTTATAATCTCATGTTGCCATGATTGTTGCTATTATTTTGCCATATATATATGTATATGCTTGTGTTTCTAATATTTTTCTTGCAAGTATTCCATAGCTCGAACCCTTGGTGCCCTCAAACGAGGGGGAGCCTACATCAAGGGGGAGCTCTCAACTTATCGGCTTAAACCTTTTTGATTCTACAAAAAGGGGGAGAAGTGAATATAAACTCACTAAATACTTGTCTAAAAATTAATTTTTAGATTTAATGAGTTTAGGTTTTGTAATCATCAAAAAAGGGGAGATTGTTGATATAAATAATGCCTAAAAACATTATTCATATTTTTCAATATCTCTATGTTTTGATAATCACAAAATGAAAACTCATTAAACTAAAGATTATGAAGTAGGGAAATGATTAATAGACTTAATATAGGGGCCTAATAAGAGACCTAATGCTTAAATAACTTGTACAGTGCATGCGCTATATAAGTTATTTAAGCATTAAGTCTCTTATTAGGTCCATATATTAGGTCCATCTATCAAGGTTCTATGAAGTAAACAAGTATTTAGTAGTAAATACTCACTTTAACCAACTAATCACTTAAGGTATGAATAAACAAAGTGTTTTATGCACTATATGATCAAAGGAACATTTTCTCAATCACTAGATTTTTTATAAAATGTCACAAACATTTTATATCTTATACAAAATCATTTTTGGAAATAAAAGAATATGTTTAATTCATTATAAATATATAAATTCAAATTTTCAACAAAAAATGGCAAAAATGTTCCAGAAAAACCTTCCCCACAAAAAGACAAAGCTGGGCAACTTCAGAAGGGGCGGCCCCCTTAATTAACTAGGCGGACCCCTTAATTATTAAGGGGACTGGCTCCTTAATTAAGGGGACCGACCCCTTAATTAAGGGGACCGGCCACGCTCCTGACCCCCCAGCTTTGACTATAAATACTGGTTCATTCCCACAGATTTTCCTTGCCTTTTTGCACAAAAACTTTCTGCCCAAATCTCTCTAAATCAATTCTTTGATCATATAATCATAGGCTTTTGTTTCCAAGTGATTCAAACTTCAACACTCAAGTGCAAAGAGAAGAATACTTCTATCAATCAAGACTAGAAGTATTACAACTTAGTATCATCTTGCTATCTAAGTTGTTTGTTCATTTCATCTTGTAAATCATTTATTCTTTGGTGTATAAGGTGTGTATATTGGTTAGTTAGATTTAGATATAGGATCTAGATTTGTTGAAAGTGTGAAGTGGTACAAGAAGTGAAGAAGTAGAGGTGGATAGGATTAGTGGTAGGAAGTATAAGAAGTAGTAGTATATTGAAAGTAGTGGTTAGTAGTGAAGATATAGAAGCCGTATCGTATTGTGGAAAACTAGAAGGGGGGGTTGAATAGTTTACCGGTTTTTAAGTTGATTATCTTTTTAAACTTTCGTGTAATCAAAGATCTAAACAAAAGACAATATGTTATATGCAAAGATAAGGAAAGAAACGATCAAACCACAACACGAGTATTTATCGTGGTTCGGCTACAAGGACTCTTTTTCCTTGCCCTACGTCCACGCCCCGAGTATCCAACTCGAGAGTTTCTTTCACTAGTCAACAAGCTCCTTTCACCGGCGGAGAAAACCTTACACGTCGCTTACACGATTACCGACACTAAGCTAGATGTCGAGTTCTTTTACAAGGGTACAACCACTCCCGTTAGTTCTTTTACAAGGGTACAACAACTCCCGTCACACTATGTATTTTAAGGCCTAAAATACTAACCGATCACAACTTAATATACACAAACAAATGAGGTGTAATACTACAAGAAGTATACACAATGCTAAGCTAACAAGTCTTGCAACTTTGTGTTGAATACTTGTAACTTTGTATGAGTTGGTGAACTTTCTTTGCTACAAAAGAACTTCACAATTATGAAGATGTTAATGGGTTCGAAGAAAGATATGAGTAGTATGTGCAATGGTTCCGCCCGTGTACCTCCAAGGTTCCGCCGGGTCTGACAGAAAACTTTGCTATAAATTCATCCAAACCAACCATGGTCACATCAACTTATTACAAGTCAAAGATATACTTGTGTAAGACATTTTATAGATAGTCAAACACACAATCTTACTATAAATGTATATTGGAGTGTTTGACATAAACTTTCCATAAATGTGATGTGACACTTTCTTTATTAAGAAATATGAAAATGTTAAGTCTAATGTGAAATGTTAATGTAGCAAGAAAAGATTAGTTACGTAAGACTTGAACTAAAATCATGTTTTACTAAACACTAAAGTTTACATTTTGTCGTTAACCGTTTTTAGGCGATATTTGTATTAACAATCTCCCCCTTTTTGTTGATGACAAAACATAAACTTTGTTTTTAAGTAAACCACTAATTTTAGTTGTACATCTTAAAAAGAATGTTATATTTAAACTTGCTTTATTTAATTGATGAAAATCATTTTAAGTTAAAAAGTTTAGATAACTTTCTCCCCTTTTTTGTCGAAACAAAAAGAAGAGTAGTGTAGCGGAACTATGCACTTGCTCCCCCTTGGTCGATACTCCCCCTAAAAGGAGTGCCAAGTTGGGAAACATGGATTTTGAACCTACAAAAAAATGGTTAGTTGGTGATAATGATACATAATCAAGCATGTAGTCACCACATATTATGAGAATATAATAAACCACAATCACAACTCATATATGATCAACCAACAATGAAAATAAGATAGTAGTAAAAGATGTCATTCCAAGTAAAATTTGACTTTCTAAAAGTCAAAGACAAGAAATGAAAATACCCTCCTACTTCTAAAAATAAAAATAAAAGTTAAAAATAACCAAGAAATAAAAGAAAAATAAAATCCTACTTCTATAAGTAGAAGACATTCAACACATCCTAAATGGGGCAAAAGGCCTCCAAAAAAAACTCTAGGAGTTGTTTGGATGGGAAAGAGCATCCAAACGCTCAAGGACGTGTTGTATAGCAAAGCGGGTCTCATCTTGAAATTGGTGAAGCATCATTTTGATGTTTTCACCGATTTTAATCATTTGCTCACATTGTGAGCAAGAATGGTGATGAGTGGGTTGGGAAGGGTTGTTTGATGAGGGTGGTGGTGGTGGGTTGGTGTTAGTTTCATGAGTGGAGGATGGGTTTGGAATGGATTCAAGCAATGTGGTTTGCAAGTCCATTGCTTGATGGAGGTGGGTTTCGACCATTCTTTGAATTTTCTCATAAGAAGGAAAGAAAGACTCAAAGAGTTGGGCTTGGGAATGTGGTGGAGATGGGTGATCATGGTGTTCAAAGTTTGGTTCTCCATATAGAGGACCATGGATGTCTTTGAAGGTAGGATGGAACAACAATGGTTTTGGTTGGTGGTACTCTTGTTGTGGTGGTTGGTTGTGGTCAAAAGGCTCATTTGGCTCAAAAAATGGCCTTGGTTTTTGTGTTTGCTCAATGTGAGCAAACGGGTGCAAAGGTTGTGGATTGGTTGATCTTGGAGGAAGATCATTAAGATCTTCTATGAAAGGGTGTGGTGATGTTGGTGGAGATCCAAATAGCTCCATTGGTTCAAGTTTTGGTGGTAGTGTTGGTGATGGAGTTTTGGATGGTTGGGTTGGAGCACTTGGTGGAGTTGGGTCAATGGGTGATTTTGTAGGTGGTAGAGTAGTGAGCTCAATGGGTCCCTTGGGTGATGGAGTTGGAGATGCAAGGTTCAAAAAATGTTCATTTTTGATGGGTGAGGAGAATTCATTCGAAGATGAAGAGCTTAGATTGATGGTTTGGTGTGAGCAAATTGGTTTGACACTTATTCGGGCGGTTCTCCGAATGTGTCGAGGTGGTTGAGAGGTAATTGTTGACTTAGTCATTGTGAAAAAGATTAAATAGAGATTCAGAATTAGATTTTGTGATGGTGATGGTGTGATTTGATGTGTTCCAATATGGTCAAATTTATAGAGTGGAAGAGATGTTGGAGGGAGTGTTTGGATTTGATGTTTGGCCAAGGAAATGTGGAGGTTTCTAATGATTTGGGTGAGTAATGAAGGTTGTCAAATCAAAAGGAAGTCAATCCAATGAGGAGGATGGAGTAGAAAGACAAACACTAGCACTAAATGCTTAGTAGTCATGTCAAATTGGCTGGAAGTATATGTTTCACGGATTTCAAGGAACCTTTGGAAGGGTTCCTTCCCTTATGGGTGTAGGTTCCTTGAGGTGGTTATGAGTTAGTTAGATTTTTGGCGGGAAAAGAATTCCTATTGTTTTTAGAGTCTTAGAAAGCTCCTAAGGATGATACTAACTAACAAGGAATGAGTTTCTAACTTACAAGATTGAATTGAGGCTTTGTGGTTGTTTAAATTTTGAAAAATGAATAAAAAATTTCCAGGTGAACGGCGGAACACTCGTACTAAACGGACGGAACCCATTTGAAGGTGCCGCCTGTTCCGTTGGGCCAAATCTGGGTTCCCATATTTTTACACTGGCGGAACCCATGTGAGGGTGCCGCCAGTTCCGCCATACCCCAAAAAGTTGGCAGTCCAACTTTTTGACCCGCAAGACGATTTTCAAATTTTTCGAAAACTCTTAAAAGTAAAAATATAATTCATATCTGGTTAGGAAATGCAAAAATTGGACATGTAAACACTCATACGGTTGGACTTTGACCAGGGGCTAGCGATTTTCACTATACTTAGTGAAATTTTTCATAAACATGAAAATTTGACAACATGCCATATGTTGTCATCCTGCATCAAAGTTAGTTCATACAAGTTCCAAATGTTATCAAGTATCCCTAACACGACATAAATCCATAAAACATATTGTTTAACAACCAAATTGTTTAAATGACACCTAGTGCCAAACACTCCTTACACACGCCCTCATTGACGATCCACCTTCTTCTTGAGCTTGCCAAGGAACCTCCCAAGACAGAACATCCCCTTCGTTTTCTTGAACTCCGCCGACTCATTAGGAATAGTTGGAAGTTGTGAAAGGTATTCTAAAGGTGGAAGCCTAGAGTTGGGTAAGCTCTCATCTTCACTCATTGAAGATGATAATGAGGAAGTAGGAGGATGTGGGCGTTTCCCTTGGGTTTTGTAGACTCTCTTATCACTAAGTGGGACAAATGTGTGCGGGATGAGAGAGTAGTCTAGGCGAAGACCTCTAGGAGTTGCCGGAATGGGGGAAATGAACCTAAAGAGACGGGTCAAGAGCATTCCATACGGCATAGCCGTTGTGCCTTGCACGGGAATGTCGGCCATCCTCTTGGCTATGTAGTAGGCAAGGTTGAAGGGTTGCCTAACGGACAAGGAGTAGAGCATGTAGCAAAGGCAAACATTGATGTGATCCCGGTTTCCTAGGGTGCTAATGACATTGGCTCTAAGGACTTCCTCCCATTTCTCGAATTGGGGCTTGAGTTCATTGAGTTCCATACCATATGGATCCTTGTTGACCTCATTACCCGAGCGGGTTCTCCTAGTGGTGGTGGTCCTAATGAAGAGGTGGTCACGGAGTACATCTTTTGACACAAGAGGTGTATCATAAGGATGGATACGGTCAATGAGTGTGTCAAGAGTTGAGAGGGTATGCTTGTCGGTGTAGATGCAAGTACCACGGTTTGGGACACCTAGGATTTGAGCAAACTCATCTAGGGTGAAGGAGTAGTCATGACCACTAGCCGAGAAATTTATAGACATACGTCCATAATCATCGGAGGAGAGGTGGATGGAAGCATAGAACTCTAGAATGAACCTAGGACAAATAGACTCGTTGATCTCTAAGAGACACTCAAAGTTGATGGCCGCAAATTCGGCGGGTAGGTTTGTGCCGGCTATGAAGGATGGGTCAATGGTTCTACCCTCATGGACATATCTCTTTTCAAGAGCTTTGAAGATGTTGATTTGGTTTTCGGTAAGGCCTTTGGTTTTGTGGTGTTTAGGGAGGTACTTAAGGGTGTCTTTGTGATCGTAATGAGTCACGGGAGGCATGATGATTCCTAGAAAAATAAAATATCACATTTTAGTCTATGTTACCGACTATTGCAATGTATATTTTCTAGTGTGTGCCTATATGAAAACCTTGTGGAGGTGCGGTTATCTTGACTCATTTTGATGCTCAAAACGTTTTTATAGTGCAAGCTTTGTAGTAAAACAAAAGATAACCCAAACGCTCCTAGTTCAATGTAGCTTCGTTTGAATGTACCCGAAAATACATATTGGTTATGTATTCCCTTTAGCATTCAAGAGACATTATGCAAGTGAGGTTTAAAACATAACGTTTTGATTTTGTATTCACAATGTGAGACGAAAATATATTTGTCCTATTTGTGAGAAATTTTTGCAAGAATTTGACATGGGGTGTTTTAGTAAACATGTTAATAGTTAATGAGAATGCAATTCCTAACTATGGGAAACATGATTAGTTTTGTTTAACACCTAAGTTTCTACATTAATTTCTCAAGTTAATGCATAACCCAAATTTTTTTTGATTTTGTGCAAAAATAGAATTCCTAGACTCAGATCAGGAATGTAATTATGTTTAGTATACTTACAATGATGATTTGAGAGCAATGAGGATGGTTTCAAGATCAAAAATTCGTGGGTGAGGATGAGTGAATAGTGGCAGTTTGTAAATGATGGGTGAAAAAGGGTGTTTGGTTTAATATAAACTATTGGACAATCTGCAGACCGGCGGAAACGGCGGAACCAAAGAGAAGGTTCCGCCCGTTTGGGCTGAGGGTTCCGCCGGGTCTGCTGAGAAAAAGGCTAGATGGTTTGTTTTGATTTTTGTCTAATGTTTAGAACTACAATGTAGGTTCCATGAGTCCTAAGCCTAGCCTAAGAAGGTTGAATGGTTCTCGTTTGAGGGGTTTTGTGAGGATATCGGCTATGTTGTCTTCGGAAGAAACTTTCTCGATTGAGATGTTTCCTTTTTGGATGTTGTCACGAAGAAAATGATGACGGATTTCGATATGTTTGGTTCGGGAATGTTGGACGGGATTTTTACTAAGATCTATGGCTCCTTTGTTGTCGCAAAGGATGGAGATGTCGTTTAGTTGAATTCCGTAGTCGACAAGAGCTTGCTTCATCCAAAGAGCTTGTTGACATGCCTTTCCGGCCGAAACGTATTCGGCTTCCGTTGTTGAGATAGCGAGAGCCGTTTGCTTCTTAGAGAACCATGAGGTGAGACAATGTCCAACAAAAGTACAAGTACCACTTGTGCTTTTTCTATCAACATAGTCACCGGCATGATCCGAGTCGGCATACACTATGGTGTCCATTCCCGTTCCTTTGGGATACCATAATCCTAAGTGTGTAGTGCCCTTAATGTATCTAAAGATCCTTTTAACGGCTTCAAGATGAATTACTTTAGGATCTTCTTGAAAACGAGCACATAGACAAACACTAAACATAATGTCGGGTCTACTAGCCGTTAGGTAAAGTAGACTTCCAATCATACCCCTATATTTAGTGCTATCTACGGATTCACTTTCCTCATCCTTGATAAGTTTAGTTTCCGTGGACATGGGTGTTTTGATTGGTTTAGAATCTTCTAATCCAAATTTCCTAAGCATGTCCCTAATATACTTAGATTGGTTAAAGAAGATACCATCTTCTAGTTGTTTGATTTGGAGTCCTAGGAAAAAGTTGAGTTCTCCCATCATACTCATTTCAAACTCGTCATGCATGATTTTTGAGAAATCATCGCATAATTCTTGACAAGTTGATCCGAATATAATGTCATCAACATAGATTTGGACTATGATAATATGTGAATCTTTCTTCTTAGTGAAGAGAGTATTATCAACTAAGCCCATGATGTACCTATGGTCAACTAAGAAGGTTTTGAGTCGATCATACCATGCTTTTGGAGCTTGCTTAAGTCCGTATAAAGCCTTTTTAAGTTTATAGACATGATTAGGTTTTTCAAAATCAATGAAGCCCGGTGGTTGAGCAACATATACTTCTTCATTTATGAAACCGTTTAAGAATGCACTTTTGACGTCCATTTGAAAAAGTTTAAAGTTGTGTGCACATGCATATGCAAGTAAGATTCTAATTGACTCGAGCCTAGCTACCGGAGCAAAAGTTTCATCGTAGTCAATGCCTTCTTGTTGGTTATATCCTTGTGCCACTAGCCTAGCTTTGTTTCTAGACACAACACCATTTTCATCCATTTTATTTCGAAAAACCCATTTTGTACCAATTATAGTTTGACTCTTAGGTTGAGGAACTAATGTCCACACATCATTCCTAACAAATTGGTTTAACTCTTCTTGCATGGCTATTACCCATGACTCATCTTTAATGGCTTCGTTAATGTTTTTAGGTTCAATGGTTGACACGAAACAAAAGTAGTTACTTTCATTTTGGGCTTTAGACCTTAACGTTCTCTCGTTAATTTTACCTATGACATTATCTAATGGATGACTTTTGGACTCTTTAACATTAACAATTTCTTTGTTTGGTGGTTCTTCTTCCTTGTCATTTTCTATGGTGACTTGATTTTCCATAGCTTGACTTTCAACTAAGTCATCATCTACCAAAGGTGATGTCTTAGAGGGAGGTGGACTCTCGTCAAATGTTACGTTCAACGATTCCTCGACTCTTAAGGTTTCTTTGTTTAAAACAATGTAAGCCTTACTATTTTGTGAATATCCAAGAAATACACCTTCATAAGACTTTGGGTCAAATTTGGTGAGGTAATCCTTGGTGTTAAGAATAAAGCATTTACTCCCAAACACTCTAAAGTATCCTAATGTAGGCTTTTTACCTTTATATAGTTCATAAGGAGTTTTGTTTAAAAATGGTCTAATTAAGACTCGATTAAGAATGTACGTTGATGTGTCAACGGCGTTACACCAAAACTTTTGTGGAATGTTTTGTTCGTTAAGCATTGTTCTACTCATCTCTTGCAAAGTCCGGTTTTTACGTTCTACTACACCATTAGATTGAGGAGTACGTGGAGCCGAAAAGTTATGAGTAATACCATTTTTATCACAAAAGTTTCCAAATTGAAATTCATTATCAAATTCACGACCGTGATCCGTTCTAATAGACACAATATTAGACCCTACTTGATTTTGAATTTTCTTACTTAGAATCTCAAATTTTTCAAAAGCTTCATTTTTACTTTTCAAAAATTTTGTCCAAGTATATCTTGAATAATCATCTACTATTACCAAAGTGTAGAAGTTGCCTCCATAACTTTGTATAGCGGATGGACCAAACAAATCCATATGCAAAAGTTCTAGACACCTAGATGTAGAAACCATATTTTTAGCCTTATGGCTATTATGGACTTGTTTACCGACTTTGCAAGCATCACAAAAGTGTTGGTCGTATTTCAACTTAGGTAGGTTTCGAACTAAGTCTTTGGAGGAGAGGTTTTGAATTAGTCTCATATTAGCGTGTCCTAAACGTCTATGCCATAAAGTTGAGGATTCATCTAATGAAGTAAGACAAAGTTTGTCTTTAGATGTTTGATCCATTTTCATGACATATACGTTGTTCTTAAGAACACCTTTGGCTATGGTTATGCCATCTTTAAGTATCTTACTTCCATTTTCACTAAAAAGGACGTTATACTTATTACGGCAAAGTTGACTAATACTAAGAAGATTAAAACCTAAGTTATCAACATGAGCTACATCATCTATAAAAAGGGAGTCATGAGAGATTGTACCTTTTCCGATGATTTTGCTCTTAGTTTTACTACCAAACGTAACATTACCTCCATCACATTTGTGATATGTTGAAAAGAGGCTTTTGTTACCCGTCATGTGCCTTGAACAACCGCTATCTTTAATCCATTCATCCGGTTCCAAACATACTTTAAGGCACACCTATTTTACGAAAAACACTCAAACATTTGGTCCCCAATTTCTCATGGGTCCATTTTGGTTAAGCATGCCATTAACTTGACTCAAGTATGAAAATAGAGCATAAGGGTTCCATGACATGTAATTTGGAGTTTGGTAATGTCCAGGAGTGTTTTGGTTCCAAACATGTTGGTAGTTTGGTCGTGGGTTGTAGTTACTTTTTGGAAAGGGGCGTTTGGGAAAAGGTGTCTTAGGTCTCGGTTGAGTGGTTTTAGTTCTAAATTCATTTTTATCAAGTCCTACTCCAGTTTTAACAGCAGGTTTTGTTTCATTTTTATATGTGACTTTAACAAATTTTGAACGGTTCGATGTGGAAGCTATCTTTGCTGCTGCAGACCCGGCGGAACCTTTGGGTTCAACGGGCGGAACCTTGTTTTGGGTTCCGCCTGTTCCGCGGGCTGCTGTAGCAATTTTGCTAGTTTCTTGTGCTTTATTTTCTTGTTTCGTTTGACCTTTCGAAGTTTCTAATTTCATGAAGCCTAGACCTGTTTTATCAAATGGTGATTTTTGAAGCTTCATAATTTCATCCGCACAAGAAATACTTTTATCAAACTTCTTAAACTTTGTGGTTTGTTTTATTAGATCATCTTGAGTAATTTTTAGTTTCTCAATTTCAAGTTTAAGCTCTTCACATGATTTACACAATGTGTCAACACCTTTACTCTTTTCTAACCTTTTAGCCTTTTCTTTTAATTCATAAACTTCATTTTCTAAAAACTCCTTTTTAGTTTTCAAAAATTTATTTTTGTTTATGATCTTTAAGCTTAGTTCACAAAGTTTGTTATATTCTTTTTGTAAGGTGTCATCATCAATAGACGAATAAGATGAGTCGGAGAGTACCTCATTTGAGTCATGAGCCATGAGAGCAACATCATCATTCTTTGGCTCATCGTCATCTTCTTCATAGTCACTCCAAGCACCACTTACAAAAGCTTTTTGTGATTTGCTTTTGGGCAGTTTTGGACATTCTCCTATTAGATGACTTGTATCACCACACCTAAAGCATTTCCTTTCAACTCTTCCTTTCTTATCATCACGATCTTTTCGGAAGGTTTTCTTTTCATCTTTAGGTTGCCTTACAAATTTCCCTCGTCTACGAAAGAACTTCTTGAAGTCTCTAACGGCCATGGCATATTCTTCATCATCACTATCCGAACTAGTTTCTTCATCATCACTTGATTGGACTCTAGCTTTCGAGGCAATAGACTTGACTTTTTCCTTCTTGCCTTTAACTATTTCCGAATCTTTTTCCATTACCATTTCATGAACTTTGAGATTTCCAATTAGCTCATCAAGTGACATGCTTGAAAGATCCTTGGATTCTTCAATTGCCGTCACTTTTGCTCTCCACTTCGGATGGAGTGCTCTAAGAAATTTCCTGACAAAATTCTTGCTACAAAAAGATTCATCAAGTGCTTTAAGTGAAGTAATAATAGTGTTAAACCTAGCAAATGCACTATCAATACTTTCATCTTCTGGAATAACAAATTGTTCATATTGTTGAATAAGAAGATCAATTTTGTTATCCTTAACTTGTGAGTTTCCTTGATGAGTGACTATTAAGGATTGCCAAATTTCTTTGGCGGTTTTACACATAAAGACTCTTTCATATTCTTTCTTAGGCAAAGCATTATATAACATCATTTTAGCTTCATTATTTTTAGCAATCAATTTCTTTTGATCTTCATCTTTAGTGTTTGTAGCTATATTATCACCATCAACAATTATAAACCATAAATCTATATCTATAGATTTCACGTAAGTTTCAAATCGGTTTTTCCAATAAATAAAACCATTTGCTTCAAAAAGTGGTGGTCTTTGCGTAGATTGCCCTTCTTTGTAATTTTCAAAATCCATGGATCGTTTCAAGTTTTAAAACACAATATATTTTAAAAGCTTGAGTAACGTAGCTCCTGATGCCAATTGTGGAAAACTAGAAGGGGGGTTGAATAGTTTACCAGTTTTTAAGTTGATTATCTTTTGAAACTTTCGTGTAATCAAAGATCTAAACAAAAGACAATATGTTATATGCAAAGATAAGGAAAGAAACGATCAAACCACAACACGAGTATTTATCATGGTTCGACTACAAGGACTCTTTTTCCTTGCCCTACATCCACGCCCCGAGTATCCAACTCGAGAGTTTCTTTCACTAGTCAAGAAGCTCCTTTCACCGGCGGAGAAAACCTTACACATCGCTTACACGATTACCGACACTAAGCTAGATGTCGAGTTCTTTTACAAGGGTACAACCACTCCCGTTAGTTCTTTTACAAGGGTACAACAACTCCCGTCACACTATGTATTTTAAGGCCTAAAATACTAACCGATCACAACGTAATATACACAAACAAATGAGGTGTAATACTACAAGAAGTATACACAATGCTAAGCTAACAAGTCTTGCAACTTTGTGTTGAATACTTGTAACTTTGTATGAGTTGGTGAACTTTCTTTGCTACAAAAGAACTTCAAAATTATGAAGATGTTAATGGTTTAGAATAAAGATATGAGTAGTATGTGCAAGATGTAATAAGAAGTTGATGAGTGCTCAAACACCCATCATTTTTATCATATCTGAACTGCCAAAACATCGAAAAACACTCAAAAACGCATCAAAATGCAGAAAATATCCAAGGATCGTGTTTTATATGTCTCAAATGCAAAAATTTTAAAAACATATGAAAAACGAACAAAGTTTGCATAATTGGCAGTTTCAGTCCCCCAACTTTCAAAACTTGACAAAATCAGTCCCTGAGCAATTATTTTAAAGAAAAGTCAACCAAAGTCCTTTGAAAGTCAAAAGTTATCAAAAATCATCCTTGGGTAAAAAGTTTGGAGAAATTGCAAGTTTGGTCCCTTAACTTTGCAAATTGGCAAAATTAGTCCCCGGATGATTTTATTTTGGAAAATGAACAACAAAGGTCCATGTGGAATTTTGAATTGGCAATATTGGTCCTTATTAGAAACTTTGGAAAAATGGCAGTTTTGGTCCTTGGAATTTTCAGTTTCTACACGTTTGGTCCTTGGGCTTATACTTTCTACTAAACCAAATGGACCTCTAATATTTAACAAACCCACCATTTACAAATCCAATCCAAAAACAAACCAACCCCTTATAACCCCTGTGGCCCAAAACACTTTCCCAAGCCCAAAACCCTTTAATAATAACACACCCCGGTTTTATTTGTTCTCAGTCAACACAAGGGTCAAACCCACCCTTCCCCCTCAAAACCACCTCCACCTCCATTACCACTCACGTGAACCCCTGCCAAACTACCCACTCCTCTCATCATCACCCCTACACACTGCCAAGCCCCCAAACATGTTACCTAACCCCAATAATATCAACCTAAACAAGTTATCAGAAGGAGTAGTTGTTAAAAGTTTTTTGGCGCCAAAACCAACCTACGGCCAAGATCAAATTATATACATCCAAGGGCTGGTTTTATTGCTGGGAAAGGACAAGGAAGCCCCAAGAAACCCTAATTTTCAAATATAAAAGGGTGTATTGTTGCAGTTTGAGAGTTAGTTTTTTTTAGCTTAAAGTAGTTATGTCGAAATTCATGTAAACTTTATTTTCAGTGTATTTTTAAGCTTAGTTCTAGTGTATCTTTCAAGATAATTAATAAGAATCCTAAGTTTTCAGTATAAACTCAAGTGTGACTTATTTTTAGTAATTTTCTCATTTAGCTTATATGTTGTTAGAAGATGTTGTTGACTGAGTAATTGGACTCATTTTAGCTTAAGTATAAGCTTTTATAAGCTTTTAATGTATAAGAAATAATTTTAGTATAAATTCTCAAAAATACCAAAAAAATAGTGAAGAATATAAAAATCAAAAGAAGACAAAGAATCATGCAAGGAGCACTGTGAATCTCGGATGGCAGTGGGTTAGATGCTTCATGGGAAGCTATAGGAAAGTTATTTGGGTCCTGGTTCATTGTTTGGTGCATGGAAAGCTTGTGTAAGCTCATTTCTCCAATTTTTCATTCTACTGTTTAAGGGCTTATATCACTGCTTATTGTTACTCTTAGGTTTATTTGATGTTGCTTGGTCTAGTTACTACTTATAATTGCATGTTTGTTAATTAGAATTTCTTGTTGTCAAATATTTCCCTTTTCACTGTTAAAATTAGCACAATAGTGATCCTAGGTGTTTTGTTGTTATTATTGTTATTGGTGTGTTCATTTAAGCTCACTTTATCATGTCTTAACTTGAGAAATCAGTTTTAAGAATTAAATCACTCATTTGTTCATTAAACCTCCAAAACTGTCATTTAAGGGGTGTTTGGATTTGTTGAGTCCTCTGACTTGCAGCTTGTCTTTGTTGTTGATTTTACTTAGAACATGTCACAATAGGTTCAGTTAGGTTAGTTAAGGCATAAAATTTGTATCTCATTAGTAAAAAGTCAAAAATCCTCTTTTTAACTCATTAGTTGTTAACTGTGAGGTTTTATTTTACCTAGACCCATCATTTCAGTTCACAAGTTGTTGTAATCTCTTAAATCAGTTTTATTTTAACTCATTTCATCATTTTCAGTAGATTAGGACCTTTAGAAATTCAAGAAAGTCAACTTATTGCTAAAATCTCAAAAAGTCAAAGTCCAAATCTGTTAAAATGGATAATTTTTCTAGATCTTCTGTAGGGTTCATTAGGAACTGGAAATAGATATAGTTTGTGTTTCTAGGATATTTGGTTGCTTGTGCATCTGTAGGAACAAGTAAAGTGGGATTTGAAAGCTGTTTGCTTGTTGAAAAGTCCATACAAACCTGCCTGTTAGCTTATTGTAGTGCCCTGCACCCACCCTTGTTCCATTTTGACCCATTTTTCCATGACCCATATCTTGTGCATTATTTGAGTTCTTGCTGTGATATTTGTCACTTTGGGTTACCCACAGTACTGGCTAGTTACATGTACCCATGGTTTGCATTATCTTGCTTATTTAGAGTGCTTATTCTACCCAATTTGATGCCTCATGAACACTCTTTATGCTGTTACTCAGTAGCAACTGAGCTTGTTGATTCCATGATTTAGTTTGATCTTTGTTCTTGAATTGTTGTTATTGATTGATTTTGATTGCCTGAGATAGTATATGGTTCTGTTTGCTTTTGGTTTGAGCCCTAGTGCTTAATTGTGGTAACTGCTTATTCAATAGCTCACTTAATTCTCAAATACTCCATTGTTGGTCATATAAGCTTGCAAAAGCTTGAGCATTTACTTAATTCAGTTTGTTTAAGTTATTTTGAGATCACACCAGCTTCTACATCCTAGCTTATAGGGTTTGAGCTTATTGACATAGCTTTTGGCTTGTGGAATTTCAAAAATCTCACTGAGTCATTCCAGTGAGTCAGAGGTGACCAAGCCACTTTCACAGGCCTTTGCTTTGTTCCCCATTGCACCCTAGCTCAAGATTTTTGTCATTCTAGTTAGCCCACTGTGTAATCTTGTTGTGCATATGCTCATTGCTCCATTTCATGCTTATTTGCTTACTCAAATTGTACCATGAATCCATCACCACTGGAATACTTACACTGAGTGATCAGTGTAAGTACTCAAGTTCATAAGCTCACAACTAGCTTATTAGTGGACCCCACAAGCTGCCCCTTGGCTTATTAGATAGCCCCCTTGCTAGCTTTTAGGATCAGGGTTCAACTTGGCATCCCAACCTCCTTTGTGGACCCCACATTGGGCTGTAAGTGCCACATTTGGCCTGTAGTCTGTGGGTATTTTGGATTGCTTATTTTGGCTTATAGAACTCATTTACTGTGATCTCTTGCAAGTTTTGGCTTCTTTCCTGTGCACTTATGTCACAATTCGCAATTTCAGGTCATTTTCCAAAGCCTTAACATTTTCCATTCACAGAATTTTAATTCATCATTTCACGTAAACAGGGTTTACGGATATTCATTTGACAAGACCGGGTAGGTTAAGTCACAGTTTTCATGAGATATCAACCATAGTGCATTTCACAGACTAAGGCTAGTCTACATTTCATCATAACATCATTTGCATTCTATTCCACTCGTAAGATTTATATAATCTTTAAATAAATATAAACATATGATTATAGTTTTTAATCTATGTACCAAATAAATTCCACTAAGAAATCTAATATTTTTATATGTATGTCACAATTCCATTAAGTATATTAAAATATATTTATTTTATATTTTGGAGGTTACCAAAGATTAAACTTATACTTGTACATTTATACAACAAGAATTTTACCAACAAAGCAATATCTATCAAAACACCCAATGTTTACAAAAATTATATTTTTATAAATTTTACAACTTTATTATATCCCGGTTAGTCATGTTATATTTTATTTTTAATTAACCCGGTACCCGATAACGCTAAAATAACAAAACTATGCACTAAACGGTACCCAGAAAAATCAAGATGTACAAAATTATGACCACTAACTCACCTCTTGTGAGGTGGCCGGCCTAGGGAGTGCCAAGGACACATGGTGTCCTCTTATATACCATACAAAACTCTACCAAAAACTACCACTAACTCATAGTTGCATGTGTAAGTAAAATAGATCAAAAAAAAATTTACTACTCTTGTTTCTTCCTCTCCTAGCTCGTTCCATATTCAAGACCAAAGGAGACCAAAATTTTTGCAAGAACAACATATTTTACAAGACTTAGAACACATCCATTACAAGGTTTTGCAATATAAACCTATGGATTGTTAGGTTTTTCTTAATAAAAGTTATAAGTTTTCAAGTAAGTACATCACCTATTTTTACAAGTTCTACCACAATTTCCTTGCTAGGTTTATGTACATTTATCATTTTTGAACTTGCATGTTGAAGTCTATACCACAAAAACCTAAGTTTCTATTATTTTATGTGTAAAATGGATTTCTTATGAAACCTTGGAATAATGGTTGAAGTGGTGATGTTAGGGAACCCATGACACCCTAAGAAGGTGTATGGTAGATTAAGGGATGAGTTGATGTTGTTAGTAGTGGATTTGGACATGTACAAACTAGGTAAAATCATTTTTTGGAACCATATGTAAACCTACTGTTCCTATTTTCAAAATTGGGTAAACTCTGAGTTTTGGTAAATTTTGGACCCAAGATATAGAAAATACATTCTTAGACGAAACTATGGCCTTTTGAATCGCTAAAAACGGACTTATAACGAAGGAGATATGCCAAAAACAAAATTATACTAGCTTTATACATTTTCCGGAAAAATTGTGTGCTGATGTACGAATTGATTTGGCCAAAAGCGAGCCTTAGACCTTTTCAAAACTTGCCAAACTATTGAAAATATGTTAGTATACCTTTTTACCTTTTCGGGGATATAAAGAACTTCAGAATCGGCCTTATAACGAATTAGTTATGATTTTTCGAAAGTTATTGTTTTCACTAAAAGACCACCAGCACTTTACTTAAAATTTTCTAAGTATACCCAGAAACACCCATGTTGAGAGCTATTTTCCCGTCAATTGACTCAGTTCTGGAGTTTTGGACTCCAAGGAACAAAAGTTAGAGCACCTGGCCTAGTTTTCAAATCAAAAAGCCGTTTGT